>JAVRFV010002285.1:0-54170 GCA_032716605.1 Paralithodes platypus
AATTTGTTCGAATGCCGACCCATGGTAATAACGTTCTTGACATTGAACTTTCAACAAAAGAAGAATTGATAGAGAATTTGAATGTTGGTGATGAATTCAGTAACAGCGACCATCGTACGATAACTTTCACTTTAAAGTTTACTAGTAACGAACCAAATAGTAGCATCGAAAAAGTCCCTAATTTCACGAAAGCAAACTTCCATAAACTTAGAGCTATGTTTAAAGAAACTGACTGGAGCTTTTTAATTAACAATAACGACATAAATACATCTTGGAAGTTATTCGAAACCACTTACCTAAAAGCAGTGCAAGACTGCATACCATCGAAAATACGGCGTCCAGGCCATAATAATAAGCCCAAATGGTGGAATAAAGATATTTCAAACTGCCTGCTTGCTAAAAAATTTGCTAATGATAGATTAAAATCCTCACAAAATGACGAAGAACGGGTGAAATTTGTAGAGCTACGACGCAAAGCCAAAAAGTTAATTAAGCAAAGTAAAAAGACCTTAGAGTTACATATTGCGATTCAAAGTAAAACAAACCCGAAAGAATTCTATAGTTATATCAGAAAGAAAAAAGTAGTTACTTCAACTGTTGGACCGTTAGTCGATGAAAAAAGGAGAATACACCAAAGACGAAGTACAAATGAGTAATGCCCTCAATTCCTTCTTTGCATCAGTTTTTACAACAGAAGACCTCAGTGATATCCCTACACCATCGCCGATTCAGATTGATAATTCAGATGTTCTAAGCAATATCACCGTTACAGAGAGAGAAGTATTGAATTGTTTAGATAAACTCAAGGTAAATAAAACGCCAGGACCTGATACAATCTCGCCTAGAGTTCTAAAGGAAGCTAAGAATGAGCTCTCCAAACCACTGACATTACTATTCAATAAATCCTTGCAGTCTGGAACTATGCCTGATCAGTGGAAGCTAGCCAACGTAACACCGATATTCAAAAAAGGCAGCAAATCCCTACCCAGTAACTATCGTCCAATTAGCTTAACCTCAGTTGTATGTAAAATGCTAGAAACGGTCATACGAGACAGACTCGTAAATCACTTAGAGGAAAATAACATACTTAAAGATACTCAACACGGCTTTCGTAAAAAACGTTCCTGTTTAACAAACCTCTTAGACTTCTTCCACGATATCCTCAACCTCTACGATGAGAGTAAAGCTGTAGATATTATATACCTTGATTTTCAAAAGGCCTTTGACAAAGTTCCCCACAAACGTTTACTGCTAAAACTAAAAGCGCATGGAATACAAGACGGTGTGTTGAAATGGATAGAAAATTGGCTCAGCAACAGAAAGCAAAGGGTAGTCATAAACGGTAAGGCATCTAAATGGACCAATGTAAGTAGCGGGGTACCCCAGGGATCGGTACTAGGACCAATTCTCTTTCTAATTTACATCAACGACATAGATGAGGGTCTCACCTGCACAATCTCAAAATTTGCTGACGATACACAAATTGCAAATAACGTACTCTCAAAAGAACAAGTTGACGATATGCAACACAATCTAGATAAATTGTCATGTTGGGCCCAAATTTGGCAAATGAGTTTCAATGCGGATAAATGTAAAGTACTACATGTCGGATACCTAAATGAGAAAGCCAACTATTCGATGAATGGCACTCAGCTTAAGAATGTAAACAGAGAAACTGATCTGGGAGTAACAATATCGAGTAACCTAAAACCGAGTCAACAATGTTCAGAAGTTGTTAAGAAGGCAAACAAAATAATTGGCTTTATAGGCAGGTCATTTGAGCATAAATCCAAAGAAGTTATCCTAACCCTTTACAATTCCTTAGTCCGCCCTCTTCTGGAATACTGCGTTCAATCCTGGTGCCCTTATTACCAAAAAGATATAAACAAGCTAGAACGAGTTCAACGTAGAGTTACCAAAATGATACCTAGCCTAAAGAACAAACCATACGAAGAGCGTCTTAGAGAATTAACCCCTTCAGACTCATATGATGCAGAGGTTGCCAGATTAGCAATAAGAAATAGAGTTCTCTCACTCTTATAATGACCTCTCCAAAATTAGTGTTCTGCCCACAGCTAACTCAAAGACAACTGTAGAGGTTGAAGTAACTAAACTAAAGGTTTCTAAATACCCCTGATGGTAACAAAGGCTTTAAAGTATCCCTAATCGGCTCAAAATCGCGTCATATGTCGGAGAGGGTTAAATCTATTTCCTTTAACCCAGCGCAGATTAAGAGGCGACTTAATTCAAGTGTTCAAAATCATCAAAGGCATCGACAATATGAACTGTAGTAAGTACTTCACTATCGACCAATCTAATTACACGCGGGGAAACGGTTGCAAAATTATTGGTAAATCTTTTAACTCGCACGAATCTAAGAATTTCTTCTTCAATCTCTCTCTCTCTCTCTCTCTCGTTGGGGGACTACAGGGTAATAATGCTGAATTTGATCATGTAATGACCACCTGTAAAAGACGACTAAGGCCCCTTAAAGTAATGTCATGGAAAGGTTTGGGTGCCTCCATCACTATCCTTAGGACCATGTACATTGCCTATATTAGATCAGTAATTGACTACCATGCACCTGCTCTCTCCTGTCTACCTGCTAATCAGATCGAAAAACTTGACAAACTGCAAAATGAGGCCATGAGACTTATTTTTGGATGTCCGAGAAATGTCAAGGTAAAAAATCTTAGATATGAGTTAAATCTATCGTCCATCACTGATAGAATAAAAGAAACAAATATGATAATAGGCATACGAACACTGAAAGACGACAGAGAAACACGACCTAAGACTGCACTAATGGAGCTACTTAGAATAGATGACTTAAAAGGCAGGGACTGGCCACATGTAACTGCTGCTGACATTCTTGACTACCAGCTTACAGACTACTATATCGGTGACTGGCAACTGACTGACCCCACCCCGCCCAGCCAGCTTACAGACTACCATCCAGATGACCGGCAATTGAGTGTCCCCCTTCCGCCCTGGGAAGAGGCCACTATTGAGATTATAGTGACTCAACTCGACACAAAAAAGTCTGAGATCCCGTCCTACGCTCTGAAGACGAACTTTATGTCACTAATAGAAGATATGACAGATGAGAACACTGATCAGGTATGCTGTGACGGCTCACTTAACACCGTAACTGGGAGGGCAGGAGCTGTCATCACTATTATGAGTGGTGGCAACTTTGCTCAGGAAGACGATGAACTATCCAGGCTACAGGACTGGGCCTCCTCCACTCAAACTGAGCTGGTGGCAATAGCGATGGGCATTGGGAGTAACTTTCGAAGGGGAAAGAATATTCTTATCCTATCTGACAGCAGGGCGGCCTTGGAAGCTATCTCTAGCCCCCAACCCACCTATCCTTTCCTTGTACAAGATATCAGACGGGGGATAAAATGTGTAAGGGAGAAGGGGTTAGGGGTCAAATTTGCCTGGATTCCTTCACATGTAGGCATCCCCGGCAATGAAAGGGCAGATAAGCTTGCCAAGGAGGCCTCAGAGAAAGAAGAACCTGATCATATTCTTGAACTGTCATTGAAACAAATGAGAACTATAATTAAAAAGACACAAGAAGAAAGAGTGGATGAAGACAGAGCTAGACATCATAATACCAGCCGATCTATAAACTACTACAATAAAGTAGCATTTACGACCAAATACACCTATGGTAAACGTACAACGAGTAGGTTGGTAGACTCAGTACATGCAAGAATAAGGCTTGGCTATTGTTATCCATGGCAGCTGAATTGGCAGGTAGAAGAAGAGCACAGGCAATGTAGGGTTTGCAGAGCTCCCAACAAACACTCTCTCGAGCACTATATCTTGGAATGCCCAATGATTAGGGAATACAGGAATAATCAGTTAACCACAATTGAGGATCAAGCAACATACATGCTAAAGAATAACGTAATCAATAACATACTAAAAAAAAACAAGAACTTTGCCCCCCCACAATAATATGTACTGTAAACATGAAACATGAACCTTATAAGTATGCACCCCTTGCCCTCCACACATCTCTTCTTTCTTACAAGGTCACACTTAAACCCTTTGTAACGCCCTCTACACGATTTCATATTTTCATTGATCATGTCATATTTATAATACCAGTCAGTATTTCTTTACTTATCACTGCTATTCTCATTTAATAGATTGACAATGTACAGTACTGTACAGTATATACATATCCCTCTGAGCCTCTAACACAGCATTTATTTAAATAATCTGTTAAGTGCCAATTCATATCCTTTTGCAAGCCAATATACATGACCCTTGCTTATGTAAGCAACATAATTGTCCTCAATATTCTTTGCTAATGGTTTGATCTACAATTAAGTACCTTCGGATATGCGGCATATCCATCCCGGAGGCCTACTAGTATCTTCCTTCTGAATATTGTTTTGCTACTAAACTTAATTGAATCTTGATCTTTGCACGTATACAGTTTCCTTCCTTACTTATTGATATGTTGTGTCAGGTACGATGAAGCGATACTGCTGATATCTGTAGACTTGCGTTGAAATTCAAACTTTCCCTTTTAAGATTTTTTTTTTTTTTTTTTTTTTTTTTTTTTTTTATCTTCAGTACTATGGCTGGCCTTAAAACAACTTATTTATATGTAGTATGTCCCACCCTCCCCAACACATACACACACACACCTCCCCTCTCACACTTTCTTCCTCCCTGGAATACCGTACCTCCTCCTCCCCCCCCCCCTACTCCTCCTCCTCTCCCACCCATTCCTCTACCTCCTACAACCCCAATTTGATGTGTAGCTATGCTCTTCAACTAAACACATGTACATTCTAGTGGTGCCTTACAGGCCACCCTGGGTCAGCGAACCTACGCTCCCAACCCATACTGCTGTATTGTCCTCAATATTCTCGGCTAATGGCTTGATGTACAAGTACCTCCGGATATGCGGCACTGTCCCTCCCGGAGGACTATTTGCACCTTCCCTCCGAATATTATTTTATGGAAATAAAATAATATGAATCTGAATCTGAATCTGTATGGCTGTATGTTTTGGGTGCTGGGGTCTGGTGACTGGGTCACGACGGTTAGGGTCCCTCTAGGATGTTTAAGGAGGGATTAACACGGTCGGGGCTCAGTTGGGGATCTTGTGGGACAGCATGCGTGTTTAAAAACAAAAAACAATCTGATCAAGGTCTATAACGGGGACTCATGTATTTTAGATATGTCTTTATTATAATACTGTATATACTAAACTTAGGTAGTGTTAAAAATTATCTTCAATATCAATGTATTACTCATCTAACTATATATGTAATGACATAGTTTAAGCTAGAAATAGGGTGAAGATTGCGTATGCACCTTCGCCCTTTTGAGATAATGTAACTATGATACTTGTGTAAAATTTGTACTTTTCTCAATAAAACAATCAAATCAAATCAAATACAACCCCCCTCCCTCTCTCCCATAACCACACACCCTACTAAATATTATATTACTATCGGCATGTAAACTTCTCCACTGGTCATATTGCGCTAACTATCCCCTCAATAACCATTATTGTAATAAGAATTTGAACCATGTCATTCATGTTTGTAAAATATTTGTATTACTATAATTCCATTATAACTTCGGTAGTTGGTAATATTAGTCACATTATGTATGTGACTCTTGTATTCAGCTAACTATGACCTCAATAACCGTTGATGTAATGAAGAATGTGAAGTGTCCCTCATATGATTGTAATATATTTGTCGTATTTATTGCATAATAATTTATGTAGTTCGAAATATTTTAAGTCACATCATGTATGTAATAATTGTATTCAGCTAACTATGATCTCAATAACCATTGATGTAAGAAAACATGAATGGTCTCCTCATATGATTGCACTAGTTTTGTAGTGCTATTATTTACCTGTCAATTAATAATTCAGTCACATTTTTTTTTTTTTTTTTTTCATGAGCACGTATATACAGCACATGTGGCAATCAAATGAGGAAACTATAATAACACCAGACGACGATACTGTTGTTACAGTAGAATAATGGCTTTTTGAGCAGTATGTATTGCCTTACCAGTGGTTGTCCCCTTATTATTATTATTATTTTATTATTATTATTGAAATACCACAGGAACGAAAATTCCTGGGAGCGAAACTTCCACCCCAGCGAGATCCCTCTCTTTCTACCACCTCCCTCCACATGTTACACGTCTCGTTAATCACAGTCTTCTAATATACAAATCACATTTCCTTACCCCTGACATTCTTGAAATACCCACTAAGTATATTCAATTAGATACCAACCATGCAGACTATAATACGTTCGTTGTGCATAGGTACGAGGCGATCTCAAGACACCTTAGCTCCCAGTGCACAACGAACCGGATCATGATTATGTCCGCCTGTATTAAATTATGTATTATGTTGATTTATACCATTGCCTATTTTTTAATAATTGTATTCAGCTAACTATGATCTCAATAACCATTGATGTAATGAAAATATGAATAGTCTCCTCATACGATTGCACTAGTTCTGTAGTACTATTATTTACAACCTGTCAATTAATAATTCAGTCACTACAAGCTTGCTTGCTTGCTTTTTTTTTTTTTTTTTTTTTTTTTTTAAATGAGATACGTATATACAGACCATGTGACAATTAAATGAGGAAACTATAATAACACATCTGAATAATGCCAACCTGACTTATAAACACAAATATGAATGTAACCAGACGACGATGCTGTTGTTTCAGTGGAATATTGGCTCTTTGAGCAGTATGTATCGCCTTACCAGTGGTTGTCCCCTCACAGGATGGGGGGCGCTGCTCAATAAACTCGCCCCTCGGGGCAAAATCAAATCTCTCTCTCTCTCTCATATTTGTATTTTTCACCTCAACCCCTTTGCTTGACCTTTAACATGTTTCAGTCGATGGTATGGAAGACACACACACATACACACACACACACACACACACACACACACAGTCTATTAACACGTAGCCTATCAAATGTATGCCTAAATATAAGCCAACCCTATTTCAAAGCATTAATGCATTCCATTTCCAGTTGAGCCCCAAACGTAGTACAATATTTAGAGTGCAATTGATCTGCCAGTGTTTTAATCCCCTCCCCTCATCTTAATCTGTTATAATCTTTTAATCTTTACGTATCACATATCTATATCTCCACCCTTCCCTTTAGTGTAATATTTTATCTGTCCGTAGTTTTAATTGCTACCGGTATGTGTTGCAGCTCTATTATTTAACTCATTTATGTATGGATTTATTTAATTTACCCTCTATTGTAGACCCTTCGGTAAATAGGACGCCTACTTCTTCTTTATTCCGGCTATCATTATATTATTTTATTTGTTTAGTTGTGTAAGCCCCTCTAGTATATAAAGAGGTAAAGTATATCACATTTAACCCTCTAACCCCCCAAATTCCTTACTAATTGTAATCGTCTATTGATAGCCCAAATAAAAGGGAGATTATGTGAAGGATTTATCAAGTGAAAATCTATCTGGAATCTGGGGCGAGGCGGTTCCTTTCAATCCCCCCTGTTTCACTCCATTAGCTTGTAAGTTTTAAGAAGTTTCTCCTGATTAGTTTGTTAATTATTTCACCTTTCACCCCATTCAGGTGGTGATATTGTTCTGAGCGAGCGAAAGTGACCATAAAACTTTTGAGAAGCCGGTCTTCCGGAAAATGTTTCTACCGAAAAGTATTTTGCTAGAAGAGATTCTGGGGGCAGCTTCTTAGTTTGAAGGGGGCTTGAGGAGGCTTTTTTAGTCAGGAGTGGATGGCAAGATGAAAATGCATTGCTCGAAAATGGCATCATCAATGCAAACCCTTAATAATAATTAAGTAAATCTTATAATAACCCTCCAGACGTCGCACCAGAGAGTCGATATTCCGCCTACTCGATCTTCCTCCTTGTGATGCTAGGCCTGTCCCGGATCATTTTCCCGACTCGTTATATAATTATAATCCTGGACGACGCCGTAGGGGAGAAAGCTAGGATTTGTTTTTGTTTTGTTTTTGGGAGGGGGGGGGGGGGGGGGGGGGATTTTCTCCTGTGTGTCTGTGCGTGAGTTTTTGAGTATGAGTATTTCCGTGCGTCTTTTCGCAATATATCTTGAGAACAAATTAATGGATTTCAAAAAGCTCCAATTTATTATGTACGACATCAATCAGAGCAGAAAAGACCTCTCACAATCGAGTGCTAAAATATACACACCTGTTTTAGAATGCTAGTTCTATATTTGAATATAGATTAATTAAGGGGAGATGAGTGTATATATTTGCTTATTGTTGTATCTTTTCAGTACGGTATTTTTTAGTTTCCTCCCTAGACCTCCATCAAGCTGTAAAAAACACCCCTTAGACGCCCGTTCAAGATAATTTCCCGGACAAAGGCCAGTTACCCTTAAAATTTCAGGCTCGCTTTCGCTCACCAGGAAAAAATCAACACCTAAATGGCACGATAGGAATTAATATTGACAAAGAAATGAGGCGTAAAGTCTTAAAATCGCCAAACTAATGAGCGGAACGTCATAAAATCTAAAAACCAATGGGGCTAAACACGAGGGAGAAGGGCTCCAGAAAATAAAACGGCCCATCCCCCCTCAAAACCGAGTAGGTATGATAGAATGTCACGAATGTTGACAATAAAATCCTTTTCTAATCCTTCTCCTACAACATTCCCCAAATGCCACTGCCCAAAACAGGCCCCAACGAACTACAACACCATATGTACACTTGCTCAGAAAAGTATCTGCACCCCTACGCTGATCATCTGGTGTGTACAGCTCGGTAAGGTTGGCATCTCTACCTGCAGCTATATCCATCTATACTACTACCTACCTATGCTACCTAAGACCTATTACCTACGACCTACGGCCTGTGCTACCAAGCTGTACACACCTGATAATCAGCGTAGGGGTGCAGATACTTTTATTTACCAAGTTGACAACCTTTGACCATGTTATTCAGCTTAGGAAGTGTTCATCATAGGCAAAATGATAAGAAGAACAGAAAGACCCCCACTTAACACTATCTAATCAGAGGTAATGGGGGGTTAATATGATACTGGGCTTAGTTTTTATTGAAATACATATTGCTTCTGCCAATTTCGACAAATGTATTATCAGTTTGCCTCTAGACTAATAAGAAAGCCTCCCCAGACCCTTCAATGTAAAATAATAAATAAATAAATAAATAAATAAATAAATAAAGATAGAAAAAAACGAAAAACAAAAAAATACAGACCTCTTTCAAGCTAAATGTGTATCGGCCCAAGACTCGCTTTCGCTCGCCTAGGAAGAATCCACATCAGAAAGGGGTGAAACTAATAGAATGAAACAAGGGGGGTCCCAAAATAACGCTCCTTACGTCAGGTAGGGTTAATCCAGGACCTATCTACCGTATTTCTTTTTAGGCGGGATGGGCTATATATTTACTAATTTATTTATCTTTGTATTATTTTTCAGTTTCCTGGCTAGACCTCCATCGAGCTTAAAACAACACCTTTAGACCCCCCTTCGAGATAAATTTGTACATTTTTCGGTAGAAACATTTCCTGGCCTTCCTACAATTACAAGCTTGCTATCGCTCGCCAGGAAAAAATCGACACCTAAATTGCACGAAATGTCCTAATATTGACAAAGAAATGGGGTGAAAGGTTTTTGTTATGCCAGGGTTTTTACCGGGGTTTTATTGGACAATGGTAGGTTCTTCCTCGACTGGAGAAGTTAAAGCCAAACAACACATCCACAAAAGTCGTAAAGGCTAAATATAATACTGAGTACACACATGAACTTCCTTTTAATAATCACTTGAATACACAACACAAATAATTCACCGAACACTGATGCATAGAATAATTCATTATATAATAGTCCTAGCACGGACGAGGATCCAAGACGGATCTATAGAATACACTTAGCCCTCTTATTATTTCACTTGCATCAATTAGAGAGATATAATACACTTGGTTCGCACTGTTTTAGGAATTATTATAACTCCTGCTGCATTCCTATTCTACCACTGTGTAGATAGGAAGCTGCAGGCACAGGTAGATGAAGTGTGAGTTGCTGAGTCCTTCCTCCTGGTTCCGTCGAGCTGCTTAGGTGGTCCTGCCGTGTGGTTAATGGAGATAGGGATACAGATGAACTAGTTGGTTTTGGGTCCTAAATGGTAGTTCCTCATGTCATGACATAGGGTGCATACCATCGGACGAACGCCAGCATGAACTAGGACATGTCTTAGGTTATGAATGCTCAACTATCCTGACCTTTATACTAGGCGGTGATGAAGTTCTGTTTCGGTACTCTTGGTGTAAGGTCCTTAATACAAAGTCGCTAGTGTCATGACAGACAGAGTTGTTCCTGTGTTGAGGCGAGTTTTCTTTCTCCTGTTGCTTTCTTTTCTTGCTCTTCTTTTCTCCTGCGTTTGTCTGGGGTGTGGTAATTTTTGGTATTCTCATCTCTCTTCCTGGCTTGTTGGTCTTCACATGCTTTCTCTCCGTTGCCTGTTCTCTGTCGTCCTTTCTTTTCTCCTTGGTTTCTCCTTCTGTTTCCAGGCTTCGTTTTCTGTTTTGTTGTTGTGGCATGGTGGTTATTTTAATCTCGGGTATTTTAGTTTTAATACCGCCCATCTAATGGGTCGAACTTTCTTAAAATCTGAGAACTAATGGGACTAAAGATGAAGGAGAAGGGGGACCGGAAAAGCGACCCATCTCCCCTTAAGCCCTATATACCTCCATTTTCCGCCTCTCCTGCCCCCCTCCCCCTCTCCCTTCCCTTTGATCTTCACCCTATCCCTTCACATTATTTGGTCAGGACTCTATACTTTGTTTCATTTCAACTGGCGGTAAATTGCCAAGTAGGCCTACCCATCAAGATTTCTCAGTTATTTTGAGGATTTTGTAATTAAATATGGTGCTAATTATATATACTTGGTCTTAATATGATGCAGAGATATAGTGGCTTCATATTTTTCCATTAAGTATCGAAAAATTAGCTGCTAAGGGATTCAATTGATCGTCAGGTGAAATGAAACAGAGTATAGTATCTAACCCCTTCAGGATACTACCACATGTGTCTTCATTATAATCTACCTAATATTAGACGATTTTATGCTATTTATGAAGAATCTCTAGGGATCAACGACGTATAGTTTAGGAAATACCCCTCGTAGGCAAAATAATAGATATAATAGGAAGAACGTCTCTTAATACTATCTCATCCGACGTATTGAGGGTTATTACCTCCGTCAACGAAGTTAGATGGAGGTTATTTTTTGCCTTCGTTTGCCTGTTTGTCTGTCTGTAAACACGATATCTCAAAGATTTATGAACCTATGTTTACGAAATTTGGTGGGCGCTCTCCTCAGAGCCTCTCTAGTTATGATATATTGTTTAATTAATATTGAGGGGTTTTATTATTGTTGCCTTTTTCGTGTTTAGTTTTCTCCCCTTGGCGAAAAACTCTCCTTCCTCAGTCTCCCCCTATACAAGGCAACAAACACCCTTCCTCAGATCCCCTTCGAGCTCAATTTTGTACCTTTCTGGGTAGAAAAATGTCCTGACCGAAGCTCGATTGGAGGCTCGTTATCGCTCACCCAGAAAAAAATCGATACCTGAGAGCCCTGGGTGAAGTTTCTTTCAATCGACAAACTATAGGTAGCGCCAGAGAACTTGACAATCATTTTGACCCCTTAACTTCTTATAACTCAAAATGAATGAAAGCAATCGGGCTGACGTTTATATCATTTGAGAAGAGTCCACCAGGAAGTAGGTGTGGATATTTACAACCAGTTTTCTCTAGGCACTTTTGATTTACAGAGAGGTCAGGGATGAAGATTATTTACTGTAAGGTGAAACGTCTTATAATCTCCATACTAGTTGAGTGATGCCGGTGTGGTCCAAAAAGCCCCTCCTCACACCAGGTAGGGTTAAGGGGAGATGGTCCGTATTTTTCTGGCCCCTCTTCTCCCTCATGTTTAGCCACATTAGGTTGCAAATGTTAAGACGTTTGGCCCATTAGTTTGGCCATTTTAATATCTTTCGCCTCCTTTTTCTGTCAATATTAAGACTTTTCGTGTCATTTAGGTGTCGATCTTTTCCTGGCGAGCGACAGCAAGCCTGTAATTTAAGAGGAACCGGCTTTCGGCAGGGAATTTTTGTGTCGTACAATGTACAAATTTATCTTGAAGGAGGGTCTTGGGCGGATGTATGTTTAAGCTTGACGGAGGTCTAGGGAGGAAACTAAAAATAAATAAATGAAAAGATACATAAATAAGCCAATAAATACGACCATCGCCCCCTAACCGCCCTCTATTTTCCGCCCCTCCTCCTGCCAACGTTTGATCTTCACCCTGGCAATTCCGACCATTTCATTTCCCGTCTAGCTTATTTATACTGGACTGTCTATTTGTTTTGATGTTGTTTTGTTTCTGTTTTCTGTATGCTAGTGTATAGTTTGTTATTTCCCCTGTTCTGTTCATTTGTGTTTTTGTTACTTATGCTAGTTTAATGTTTTTGTTACTTATGCTAGTTTAATGTTTTTGTTACTTATGCTAGTTTAATGTTTTTGTTACTTATGCTAGTTTAATGTTTTTGTTACTTATGCTAGTTTAATGTTTGTGTTACTTATGCTAGTTTAATGTTTGTGTTACTTATGCTAGTTTAATGTTTTTGTTACTTATGCTAGTTTAATGTTTTTGTTACTTATGCTAGTTTAATGTTTTTGTTACTTATGCTAGTTTAATGTTTTGTTACTTATGCTAGTTTAATGTTTTTGTTACTTATGCTAGTTTAATGTTTGTGTTACTTATGCTAGTTTAATGTTTTGTTACTTATGCTAGTTTAATGTTTGTGTTACTTATGCTAGTTTAATGTTTTGTTACTTATGCTAGTTTAATGTTTTTGTTACTTATGCTAGTTTAATGTTTTGTTACTTATGCTAGTTTAATGTTTTTGTTACTTATGCTAGTTTAATGTTTTGTTACTTATGCTAGTTTAATGTTTGTGTTACTTATGCTAGTTTAATGTTTTTGTTACTTATGCTAGTTTAATGTTTTTGTTACTTATGCTAGTTTAATGTTTTTGTTACTTATGCTAGTTTAATGTGTTGTTACTTATGCTAGTTTAATGTTTTTGTTACTTATGCTAGTTTAATGTTGTTGTTACTTATGCTAGTTTAATGTTTTTGTTACTTATGCTAGTTTAATGTTTTTGTTACTTATGCTAGTTTAATGTTGTTACTTATGCTAGTTTAATGTTTTTGTTACTTATGCTAGTTTAATGTTTTTGTTACTTATGCTAGTTTAATGTTTTTGTTACTTATGCTAGTTTAATGTTTGTGTTACTTATGCTAGTTTAATGTGTTTGTTACTTATGCTAGTTTAATGTTTGTGTTACTTATGCTAGTTTAATGTTTTTGTTACTTATGCTAGTTTAATGTTTTTGTTACTTATGCTAGTTTAATGTTTTTGTTACTTATGCTAGTTTAATGTTTTTGTTACTTATGCTAGTTTAATGTTTTTGGTACTTATGCTAGTTTAATGTTTGTGTTACTTATGCTAGTTTAATGTTTTTGTTACTTATGCTAGTTTAATGTGTTTGTTACTTATGCTAGTTTAATGTTTATGTTACTTATGCTAGTTTAATATTTTTGTTACTTATGCTAGTTTAATGTTTTTGTTACTTATGCTAGTTTAATGTTTTTGTTACTTATGCTAGTTTAATGTTTTTTTCCCACTCAATCTTCTTCTCTGACAACATTATATTACCATTTGTACGTTTAATATCCTCCCCCCCCCCATTTGAGTTTCTGTCTATATCTGCTGACTGTTCTGTCCGTTTTTATACTATCCCAGGTTCTTCTCCTTGAGTTAGTTTTCTGTCTACACGGTTTTCCTGCCCATTATGTTTATGTCTGTCCTTTCTACTGTCATTCGATCATCTGTCTCTTCATTCCCTTTCTCCCATTTGATCTGCCGTCTATTTCTGCATTGAGTTTCGGTGCCTCCTTTACGTACGCTGGTTTATAGTTTGTCATGCTCTTCACTTCGCCTGTGTCCTACGTCTCTAGTTTACTATTTGTGCATTTCATCCCCTTCCTCCAATATGAGTTTCCGTCTAGTTCTCCTGTTCTGTCCATTGGCTTTGTTTTGTTGTTGTTTCTTGTTCCATATGGTAGTTCATAGTTTGCCAAGTTCTCCATATGCTTCCCGTACAGTCACACATAGACATTCGTGGACCTCGTACCGGTACGTCTTTCTACCTGCAAATATTACCGTCTTGATTGATTAACCCCTTGTGGATTAGGATGCCTTTTAGCAGTTATGTTGGCTATTATTAGACGTGTTTTGTTTTCTTTGCACAACTACTCATTCTCCTGTTTGTATTAGCAATTAAATTGTAATAGTACAGATTACGAGGACATATTTTATGCCGCATGGCAGCAAATCCTCTTTGTTATAAATATGCCTGTTATATAAACATATCTTTGTATACAACATGTACCTATTTGTAACAATAAACTTATTTGAACTGAAATTAATTGAATTGACGAATATATTCAGCTTAGGGACGACTTGTTGGAGTCTGGAGCATAATAGAGTTGGTTTTGACTCCTTAGATTCCTAGGCTGAATAAAAGCGTCTAATGACAGCCATAATAAAGTTAATAATGCGCCCTTGCATACTGAAAGGATGGATGAATTCGTGCATCTGTCTTTACCATAAATTATATACATGGTTTTATAGTTAATGTGCAGAAAATTACATTCATAAGTCTGCTTCCATAGATGTAATTGCGTAATAGAAAATGTGAGGTGTCCACGAATTGTTATAAGGTACCGTGCCTCTATTTTATAATTTGTATGCTTCATTCCTTCCTTCAACTGTAATTTCAGTGGGTTTTTTCTCTTGCCTGCTCTGTCCATGTTATGTGCTGTCTGTTTCTGCTCCCAACATAGGTTTTCTGCATATTAGACCTTCAATGTATTTTATCTTATACAAGTTATGCGTGTCCCTTCTATTTCATGTGATCATCGGTTTGTCTCTTTCATTCCTTTCTTATAATTTATTTTTCCGCATTCTTCACCTGTTCTCTCCATCTGATATTCTGTCTTCCTCTGCACTTGAAATAGTTTCCACTCTGTTTAATCTCCCAGCCTCAATGCCTAGCTATTCCAGTGCCTCCGTCTGAATATACTGCATGTCCTTTCACTCCCAATTTAACTTTCCACATAATTCACCTTTGCTGGCCATTGGATAATATTTCTTTTTCTGCTTCCTATATTCCTTCTCCTGGGTGACCTAGATGTGTGTGAATTTGTATTTTGTTTTTGTGTGTTCATTGTTTTCCGTTGTGTTGTCCCTATTCGGGCTCTGTCTTGAGTCGCCCCCCCCCCCCCCCCCCTCCCCCCAAAAATAAATAAATAAAATAAAATAAAATAAAAACACACACAGAAAGATAAAAAGAAAAGTGGGGAATGGGCCTGAGTAAATACATACATACATACTGTACATTCCTTTACAGTCTGTTTCCCCTGCCATCCTAGTTCCTCTATCTTTTGTATTTTATCCATCTGATTATACTCTATCTGTTTCTTGCCCTCTCCCTATATGATTTCCTTCTATTTCCCCTCACCTGCTTCTGATATTCTGTCTCACCACTGTCCATGCAATCGCTTACGGTCTTGTTTGCCTGAAGACTGGCTGTTTGTTGTTTTGGGTTGTTTTTCCCGTTCTTTTGTCTGAGTTCTGTTGTCTGTTTCATTCCTACCATCACTAATAGTTTGTGTCTAGTTTATCTTCACTGTCCATCTCGTAATCTGTCTGTTTTGCCTTTCATCCTGTATGCTTGCGCTGTAAGATATGTGAATACATTAGACAGTAAGACACAGAATGTAAGAACGTTGATACACACTGAATAAATTATTAGTTGAAATACGTTTTGGAACGTTTTTACCATTTTGGGAATCATTGCATAACACACTTACAATTAGCCTTATCTGTGTGTTCAATAACCCTGCAATAAGTGTTTGAAATAATGACACAACACAAATATTATGCAGTTATTACATGTGCAGTCGCGCTAATAAGTAATGCATCGGCACGAAGTATGTTTTGATCAATAATTGGTATCAGCAATATCTAAGCTTCATTTCTTCCTATCAAGTGAAATATACAATCATGTTCCTACACTTACCCACCCTATTCAACATCTAACAGACATAAATACAGTACAGAGCAAACCAAAGTAATGACAGCTGGGACATGACTTATTAGCGCGACATGTACCGGTACCAGTCGTGTTATAGTGTATGTGTCCTGTTATATACACACGCAAAGTTTACAGTGTATCTTGTCTGGGTCCTCTGGCTCAGGATCTGTCTGTAGCATATCTTCCTTAAGCGGGGAGGGTTTAGTTTTTGGTCGATTTATTTGCTTCTTTATTTATGTTTTAGTTTCCTCGCTAGGTCTCTATCAAGGTTAAAATAACACCCCCAAGACCCCCCTTCAAGATAAATTTGTAAATTTTTCGGTAGAAAAATGTCCCGGCTGAAGGCCGGTTCCTCCTATAATTACAGGCTCGCTATCGCTAACTGGCACTAAAGGTCTTAGTATTGATAAAAAAATGGGTCGAAAAGTCTTAAAATCGCCAAACTAATGGGCCTAATGTCATAACATCTGAAAACTAATGGGACTAAACATGAAGGGGAAGTGCCAGAAAAACGAACCAATCCCTCTTAACTGATATGTTTCGTTTGTTTCCCTTGTCTTGAAACAGCAAGACATTTGATATTCTGTCTGTCTCTGGTACGGTACCTGCCGAGGATTCCAATCTGTTTATCTACTGTATCTATATCTGTTTCTTCGCTTCTCCCACTTGATTGTATGTGTATTACGCCCATCTTTTTTATTTTGTATTTGTCTTACACTGATTTATATAGCCTATACCGGTGTATATCTATTTATATCTAATCTATATATATATATATATATATATATATATATATATATATATATATATATATATATATGTGTGTATGTATGTGTCGAGAAATATATATGTGTGTATGTATGTGTGTATGTATGTATGTATGTATGTGTGTATGTATGTATGTATGTACTTGGCCACTTTGAGCTAGATAACTCTACTTGGAGGTGATTGATTTATTGCACTGTGTTGTACAATTTTGTATTTTTGTTTGTAAACAAATATGTTAGTACCTTAGCATCAGCCAATCAGCTCAATATATACGGTACTATCGATCCGTTTACCATTTATTTACTATTATAACATTATTTTATCTTGTCTTAAGCGCTACATTTTCAAGATATGTCTGTTTTCTGGTTCATCGCTTCCCTCTGTTAGGTTTTACGTCTATTTCACTTGCTCAATCTTAAGTTTTGTTTTTCAGTCATATTTCGTAGTATCTTGCCACTCAACTATAGCTTAATTTTGTCCTTTCCATCAAATAATCTGTCTGCTTCACCCTGTTTTTGTGTTGTGTATTTTTTGTTTCTATATGTACATTTTTTCTGCGTATTGCATTCATTTAGTCTTTTCTAACCTCTTGAGGATCATACCGCATTATCGCAGTTTATTTTGGCTAACATTAGACGATTTTAGGATGCTCTGTAAGGATCTCTAGCAACAAAAGGAGTTAAATATATCTCAATTAAACTTCAGACTTCCAGAAGTCCATCTCAAGCTGAAGACAATCGTCTAATGATAGCCAGAATAACATGAAGAAACGCGATATTAAATACGGTATATACTGAAAGAGAAAACTTCCCCCTTCCTTTGGCCGTCTATCCTCTCCACTGATTCAATCGTATTTGGAGTGTCAATAATTATATACTGTTAGTTTTCATTATTTGCTAACATAAGACAATTTTATATAGCTTAGAAAAGACCTATTCCAATCAAAGTAGTAAAATTCATCTCATGCTATCTTTTAGAGCCCATAGAATGTTTGAACACATATACAAATACATATTGTCTAATAATAGCCAGAATATAATTCAGTGTCATCCCTTCCTTAAATATTAGTTTGCGTCGTTGTATTACCCATGGACATTAATTAAATGCTCCCTTTTCCTTTTTTCCCATCCGTATAAGGGTGAAGGCTGGTCCTAACCAGAGTCAGTCAGTCAGTCAAACACGATTCTCCATATGTACGGTATACTGTATACTCCAGCACTTACCCCATACCTGGGGGTGGCCAAATCGAGACAGAGCCCGAACTGAAACAACGTTTAAAGTTTCAATTCTTTCGCGTTTCCTCGCCCCTTTCTCCGTCTCGTCCAGTTAAGCACCCGTCACACCTAGCCGATTTTAGGCCAAGACTGTCCGCGACCTAAGGGTCGTGGACAGTCTTTGTCTACGTCGCCGCGCATCATGGGCCGTCGCCAACCTAACAAACAGATCGGGATTGGTCTTCACATACCCCCTCAAAAGTTCTACAAGCGAAAAATTTGAAATCAAGTCTGTGTGGAGTGAGGTCATAAAAATGGGACGGGAAGGGGACTGGAGGCTGATGGCGTGTGACGGCGCTTGGCGGCGCTTGACGGAGATTGACGACGCTTGACGGGAAACGGTAGGCGTCAGTGCGGCGGCACACGGCACCATAAATGATAAGTGGATAAGTGGATTATCGCCACGTTTGGCTTTCTCAAGGACCACATCGTGCGGCAGAGTGGTCGTCAGAATAGCCAGGTAAATTTGTTTTTAATTAGTTTTGCATGTCTCGATTATTTAAAAGTGTTTGACACTGACTAGCCACGTGTGGACAAATTAATTATGCTTGTGGAGACTCGTTGTGCATACCACAGGTTTCTGACCTGACCTGGTTGTGGTATCTGCCGTTTGTTATTCCTTTCGTGATTTCATTATTGTATTGATTTACTTATTTATTTAATATCTTTATATATATGTTTTGTAATTAATTTATTCATGTACTTAGATTAATATTGCTATATTGATTTATATAAGGTATTTAGTCATTATTTATACTTTATTTATTATATATGTATGTATTTTTTGATTGATGACTTTCTTTATTTCATTATTGTATTACTTTATGTAGTTATTGAATATGTTATATATATATATGTATATATAACGTAAATCATTTTTTTATGCATACATTATTCATGCAGTGGATGAATGAAACAAGCCATATAATTATATATATATATATATATATATATATATATATATATATATATATAGTTATGAGAACCTCAGCAGGTGATCTTGGACACCGCAACTTCCAAATTAGTAGGGCAATGAGAAGAAATACGTTGTGGAACATCATGATTTATTCTAATTTTCGGCGACGTCACGCAGCCATCCTCAGGAAAGGGACCTTGCCTACCTTGGCCAAAATTATGTTGTTTAATTGTTTTTTAGATAGGAAAATTGCCACGTGTTCAACAATGCATTACATTTTAGTGATCCTGTTTTAGCAATATATACAGAGTTATACTCAATTTTTAGGATCTGTTGGTAACCCTTTCCTGAGGATGGCTGCGTGACGTCGCCGAAAATTAGAATAAATCATGATGTTCCACAACGTATTTCTTCTCATTGCCCTACTAATATATATATATATATATATATATATATATATATATGTTTATAATAGTACATATCAATACTAATAATTGACAATTTCAGGCTCATATAGCTGTCACCGGTTGCCAGGAACCGCAGTGTTATGGCTAGTCGTAGGCCAGGGTCGAGTGCCTTCCGGTAAAAAGTATCGTTCTTTTCAATGCGGTGCGCCACACGTCCTAGTACCTCCCGGAAGACTGCAACATCCATCCGCAGGTAGTTTCTGTAGGCTGGCCCATCCTCCTGGGCGAGTTCCTTCAGTAGCTGCTCATAAATACCAAAGGTTTTCCTACGGAGAAGCCAGTTCCGGACCCACATGCGAGGGGTTCTATTCTCCCTCCTTCTTTTCCTCAACAGCAGCTTGCAGATGGCTATATTTGTCAGTAGGTAGTCATTTTCCAGATTTAACTGAACCTGGAGTAAGCGTAGATGTCGTATCGGGTTCCTGGGGACTGTGGTGAACATGGCTGCGTGCAACCGTTACGGTGGCTGAAGGTATACTGATGAGGCCCACCCTTTGGTGTACCTTTTATATACCACAACTTGAGTTCGGTCGCCGTCGTTCGGGGTCGTGCGGTCATACTGAAGGGGTCGCCGCTCATCAGCACAGTAATAAATATTGACGCCGCCCTAACTCCTGTCGACGCCGTTCGTCGGGTCGTTGTCGACGCACTACGCCGCAGATCGGCACTCCAGCGGCGACCTAAAACTCACATTCAGCCCGGCATGGGCGCCGGTCTACCCCGTCAGGCGGCGTGGCCATCCATACTGCGTCCCTCCAAAACTCACCCCCCCATATCCTTAAGCTCTCCGCCGAAGGTCGGCACTCCTGACCACGACTCAAGGTCGTGGCCAGTCGTGGCTCAAATCGGCATGGTGTGACGCCTGCTTAAGCGAATTTTAAAAGGGGAGGAGGATTCCTAAACCCCCGCCCCCGAAGTAGGAAAAATAGTACAGAAAAAGAGATAGACAGAAACGGCTAAGATTGGGTAGAGGATGCCAAACCTCACTCTGGATAGGACCAGCCCTCACCCAAACTATATATGGACAAATATGAAAGTGCTACATATTTGCGTCGTATAAATGCCATCTATCTTACTATCTATCTATTCTTAACAAAGTACAGATCATCTAATACTGTACGATAAACGTCCCTATACAGTATATACCATTCAAGGCAATTGTGAAGGTAATTGTGTAGATAATTATAAAGGTAATTGTGTAGGTGATTGTGTAGGTAATTGTGTAGGTCGTTGTGTAGGTAATTGTGAAGGTCGTTGTGTAGGTAATTGTGTTGGTGGTTGTGTCGGTAATTGTGAAAGTAACTGTGTAGATGATTGTATAAGTAATTGCGTTATTGATTGTGTCTGTAATTGTGTAGATAATTGTGAAGGTAATTGCGTTATTGATTGTGTAGCCATAAAGAAGGCCACTGGCCGGGTAATTGGTGATGGCAGGTGGCACTTTGTTGGGAAGGGTGTTGTGGGGGTTAGAAGGGGGGGGGGGGCGTCATTAGAGGGAGATTTTCATTTACTTGTTCATTCATATATTTATTTTATTTATATAATTATTTTTATTTTATTTTTTTGAGTTCCTCTCTAAATCTCCAGCAAGCTTTAAGGGGAGGTTTTTAGTGTGTTTCCTAGACTTCCATCAAGCTTGAAATTATACCCCCTTGACCCCCTTTCAAAATAAATTTGTACATTTTTCGGTAGAAAAATTTCCCGGCCAAAGGCCGGTTCCTCTTAAATTATAGGCTCGCTATCGCTCACCAGGAAAAAATCGACACCTAAATGGGACGAAAGGTCTTAACAGTGACATATATGGGGTGAAACTTCTTAAAATGGCCAAACTAATGGGGCGAACGTCTTAAAATTTCAAAAGCAATGGGGCTAAACATGAGGGAGAAAGGGACAAAGAAAAAAATCCCTCAAGTGGAAATCTCCCCTTAAGGAGGCTCCACCTTGGGGGGCTAACTCAGCTTGTGGATCCAGCATTGTGTCAACGTTTATAGTGGTTGATGTCAATGGTACAAGGAATATCTGGTGCAATTTTCATCATCCTATGTGCACGCGTGCGTGAAATTTGGTTTATAATACAAAAACAAAACAAAATAGTTGTATTTTCTAAAATAAATAGCCCAGTTTTTTTATGAAGTAGCCTTCATATTGATAATACCTTCAAATTGGCCCTATTTGTTTGCCTACATTCAACATACAAGGTGTGCAACAAATTGTTGAATAGACGTGTAGCTATTGCTGCCCTAAATATAAAAAAATATAAAAATTGCCCATGAATGAAATTTCAGTTGTAACCCACATCCACTTTTACAAAAGTTGCTTATATACCTATATAACATGTCTGCAAAGTGGGGAGGATTTGGAGCAATATTCAATGGAGTTATGTATTTTACAAGGTTAAAATTCTGTATCGCAAGTATACAAAATAATTCATTTAGTTGGCATAATCAGTTGAATTTATCTGAATATGCTTAGTTAGCCATGCAAATCGCGTTCTCTCTCATTACAACACTGAAAGAAAACGGGATCCCAGGAATTTCTGTAGAACTATTTAGTGTGTGCTTAGTGTTGGTTCTGAGTATTTTAGGGGGACCAGGGCATATTTTGTTGTGGGGGTGAGCGGAGATTATGGATGTCAGATGAGTATATTTGTGGTTTAGCTTTGTTTTAGTGTTCTCTGGAAAGGATTGTATAGCCTAAAAACAAATAAATATATAAACGTTCAGTGGTTTTTAAATGGGGGGGGGGAGGGGGGGAGATGGTGGATGCTGTTTTTTCCTCTTCCCTTACATTTTCCTATACCATAGGCAGGAGATTAGCCCCCCCAAATACAAAATCCATGATCTGAAAGTTTCAGGCCCCTCCAAGGTGGAACCTCTCCTTAAATCTCAAAACTAATCGGGCTAAGCATGAGGTACAAAGGGGTACAGACCCCCCCCCCCCCTCCTCTTAATGTACTGTTCATTTGTATGTCTACAGTATATCTGTATGCCTGTCTATCTGTACATCAAAAGATATTTTTATTTGTCTGTATCTCTCAATCTAGCTCTGGTTATGTAGTTATGTATTTATTTATGTATTTATTATATTTTTTTCTGCCTGTCTACATGTATCTGTCTATTCCTCTGTATCTAATTATATGTCTATTTAGTTATCTATATATTTTTATATCTTGCTATGACTGATGTTAGGTGGTTTAGAGGTGACAATGGTGTGCAGGTGATTGTGTTGGTGGCGAGAGTGTGATTAGCGTTGTTGATGCGAATTATACGCAATGTTTGGGTTAGAGTATCATGGAGATCGGTAGGTGTTGTTTTGTCTAGTTGTGTGGGTGATGATAATAATTTATCACACTGAATGTAGGAGTATCACATTATCACATAGGCCTATTGTATTATACTATGGTAGAGAATATTATTTGTTTGGTTTCTATAGCTACGTGGGTATGATAACATTAAAGTATTATATAGCATACATATTCATTATATGTAGGCCAAAAATCCTGACCACCAACCTCTACAACTAAAAATAAACTTAATTAATCAAGTTAATATTTATACCGTTTGAGAAGCGTCAGCTAGGTAATAGGTGTGGACATTTACAGCCCATTTGCCCAAGTCCCTTTTGAGTTACAGAGGTTAGAGGTCACGGTTTCTAGCCTACTGTTATTGAACAGACTATAGTATATATAAATTATCAGAGAGCATAATAATTGTTTGATTTGTATAGTTGTGTGAAGCATGCAGAATATCCTACAGATTATTAGATAACCATACATTATAGCAGAGTTACCGGTACTATACAGTTTATTAGTGTATAGTTGTGTGAAGCATGCAGAATATCCTACAGATTATTAGATAACCATACATTATAGCAGAGTTACCGGTACTATACAGTTTATTAGTGTATACTTGTGTGAAGCATGCAGAATATCCTACAGATTATTAGATAACCATACATTATAGCAGAGTTACCGGTACTATACAGTTTATTAGTGTATAGTTGTGTGAACCATGCAGAATATCCTACAGATTATTAGATAACCATACATTATAGCAGAGTTACCGGTACTATACAGTTTATTAGTGTATCGTAGAGAATAATATTATTAGACAACCATACATTATAGCAGAGTTACCGGTACTATACAGTTTATTAGTGTATCGTAGAGAATAATATTATTAGACAACCATACATTATAGCAGAGTTACCGGTACTATACAGTTTATTAGTGTATCGTAGAGAATAATATTTGTGTGGTTTGCATAGTTGGGTGCTTGATAATAAAACGGAATTGTGGCAAGGGGATGGGCATTGTTATGATGAACAAAGACATGGGCAAATTGTAGACACTCAATTGCCTTCATACACGCACACACATAAACACACACACACACACAGCCCCAATCTTCTCTCTCTCTCTCTCTCTCTCTCTCTCTCTCTCTCTCTCTCTCTCTCTCTCTCTCTCTCTCTCTCTCTCTCTCTCTCTCTCTCTCTCTCTCTTACTCTCTTATATATATACAGTATATATATATATATATATACATATATATATATATATATATTATATATATATATATATATATACAGTATATATATATATATATATATATATATATATATATATATATATATATATATATATATATACAGTATATATATTCTGTATATATTATATATATATATCTCTGAGAGAGAGAGAGAGAGAGAGAGAGAGAGAGAGAGAGAGAGAGAGAGAGCGCGTGAGCGAGAGCACCAGCTGTAAGACCAGACAAACTTCCCATGGACAATCAGCCACAAGTTTAAGCCCCATGCCCAGTTGGATCAGGCTCCGATGTGGGTTTTTTCTTCCTTCGCAATGTTTTGCTTCCTCTAACTTTCTCTTCATTTATCCAACTCTTTCCTCGTTTCATCATTCATTTACTAATTTATTCAATCTTTATTCAGTTATTTATTCATATTTTCATTTTTGTAATCATATTTTTTTTTTCATTTACTCATTGTTTTTATTATCACATTCATCTATTCTTTCATTCATCCATTTGTTCATTCATTGATTCTCTCATGCATCCAACCATTCATTAATTCAAAGATTTCTCATTCATTTATTCGTTCAATCATCACACCTTTTCAGTCACTCGTTCATCCATTCATATTCACTCCTTCAATCCATTCTCCCATACATTCATATTTCCCCCATTTTAATTGTCATTCATTCATATTAATTCATTGTTTGCTCATTTACTAATTCATTCACCCATTGACGTATCCCTTCATTCGGACATTCATTTATTTACCTGTCTATTGATTTACTATTAATGTAATAATTCATATATCCATGTATTCATCCATGTAATTCATATATCCATGTATTCATCCATGTAATCCTTAATCCAATCGGCCATAATCTCATCTTTCCGTTAATTGGGTATTTCATTCATTCATTTATTATGCTTTACTCTCATTTATCAATCCATTTATTAATTCCTCTTTTCATTTATTTATTCATTCATTCATTTATCCATTCCGCGGTAGAAATCTGCTGTGCCATGCGATCATCCTCTGAAAGACATGATCCAGTTGAGGCCTTTCTTTTCCTTGTCTGAGACTGGTTAAGTCAAAGTGCCCTGACATAAGGAAAGCTTAGAAGTTGTAATCTACCTCTTGGTGATGTTATGTAGTTGTTCTTCTACCACGCAATCACTAGTCGTGAACGAAGTGATAGTAGTCTCAGTCGTGAATACAGTATTTTGGCTAGTCGTGGTCGTTGGTGTGCCTAGGCAGAAGGAAAGTTCAGGTGTTGTAAGCTCCTTCTCAGTGATTTTATGCATTTGCATTTGTATTACTCGATTGCTAGTCATGAACCAAGTGATAATTGTCCCAGTCATGGATGAAAGACGACAGCCAGTTGTGGACGAATTTGTAATTCTACTGCTAGTTGTGCAGAAAGCAGTGCAAACCCCAGTTGTGGACAAAGGATTAGAAGTACTAGTTGATTACGAAGTACTTTAGCCAGGCATAGACGAAGTCTTAAATAGTATCAGTTGATTGATTATGGTGTGTTATGGTCCAGCAGCACGATAGTGGCAACATCCTCTGCTATGTCAAGGTGTGTTGATGTTGGGTCAACAGGAGCCTATGCTGAGGAAGGCAGAGGTAGTGCGATAGGCATCTCTAGCCTGGAATATAGCTTACGAGTATCTGAGCAGTGGCTAACTATTCCCTCGATGGTTATCGAGGAAGAGAAGTTCTCTATGGGTCGTCTTCATATTCAGTATTATGTTAGTGCTGAATGCTCGTACTAGATGATGACAAGCTAAGAAATTTCATATATTGTTATTATTATAATAATAATAATTATTATTATTATTATTATTATTATTGTTATTATGAGTACCGGTATTACTGGTACTACTACTGTACTATTTTAACTACTACTAATACTATTTTGAGAGTAATCTTAAGGAAAATAATTGATAGTAGTTATATTGAAAGAATGTATGCTGCCATATGCTGTTTTCCTTCATATTTCAGTTAATCTTTTAACCTTATTCAGCATATTATAACGCATGTCTTTCTTTTATGTTGGCTAATTTATAATTTTAACCAACTTCTGAAGGAACCTAGGAGACTTTGAGATTTAATTGATATAGTTTGTGCTCCATATGATTATTAAATGTCCCTCTTAATCTTAATAATATCCTCTAAAGATAGCAATTATAAAAGAAAATATGGCACCATCGTTTGAAAGGTTGGCCACACTCTAAAATGGCCTACAACCATAACAGCTGTTTATATTACGAACATTATTTTACAGTGTAGACTAACCTAACCAAGGCTCTTTAGGATTGTTGCTGGTTAAGATTGTGGCCATTTAGGATTGTGGCCGTTTAGGTTTGGGGCCGTTTAGGATTGTGGCCGTTTAGGTTTGTGACCGTTTAGGAGTGTGGCTGTTTAGGATTGTGGCCGTTTAGGAGTGTGGCCGTTTAGGATTGTGGCCGCTTAGATTTGTGGCCGTTTAGGAGTGTGGCCGTTTAGGTCTGTGGCTGTTTTGACTTGCTTCCGTCTGAAAGGCTTAACTTGTGGAGTTTTTGGTAATTCGTAACTTTTGCTACCAGGAGAAATAGCTTGTGAGGCTAAGTTTTGAAATATTATCCTAAAGTTTGCAGTGAGTTGCTTGAACCATAATCTTAACCCTTTCAGTGCAGTGCCGGTATATAGTGACGCTATAATTGTATTCTCCATTTTGGTATATCTGATTCTCACTCTCTCTCTCTCTCTCTCTATATATATATATATATATATATATATATATATATACTGTATAGTATATATACTAAGCCATAGATGAACAGTTTATGATTCTTTATCACATCATCATACCATCTGCCCACCAAATTTCGAGACAATCGATTTATAACTTATGGATTGCCTCCAAATTGAATTACTTTTACTTTAGTGCATAATTATCCTATACCTATCTGCCCACCAATTTTCTTGAGTATTGGTTCATTACTTTGTGAGAGATCTTATTTACCGACAAGCAAACGGAGGCAAAGACATAACCTCCATCCAATTTTGTTTGGAAAGGTAATAACGTATCGCGGTAAGTATTCCCTTGCATAAATTCTCACCTACACTCCCTCTCAACCTGTCTTATGATCCAGAGTAAAGAGCTTAAGAGAGAGAGAGAGAGAGAGAGAGAGAGAGAGAGAGAGAGAGAGAGAGAGAGAGAGAGATCCAGGTTATTATAATTCCATTAAATATACAAAGGTTGTTCATACAATAAAATCATCTTAAGCCTAGTATGTCGTAGTCTTACATAAACAAAGTGTCGGAAAAATGTTCTGTGCCTAAAATACATTATAAATATGTAAACGTGAGTAAAATCTCATTCTAGATAACTTTATAAAAAGTAAGCCTTATTAGTATCCCCTCGAATACCAGCAGACTATTTGAGTCATTGACAAGGTTGGGCAGGGCATTCCACACAATAGGCCTCAGTACTTTCAGAGAACGTGCCCCACAGTCGTTCTAGGCACATATAGATAATTCTGCTGTCTTGTGGTACTATTATATATATAATTTATGGTAGGGAACTGTGAGAACCAGTTAGGATAGAACATATGTAGTACCTTAAAAACAGTAACAGCTTCTTGAAAAGTAAGCTTCTGGGATATTGTTATCCACTCTAAATGCTCAATAATAGAGGTATCATGGTCATATGGTTTTGCTCCTAACGCCAAGGTTACTTTATTAATTTTAGAAAGGACCTCTTAATATATAATCAATAGGTACCGGTACTGAATTCTATATATTACTAATACTGTGCATCAAATCTTACCTAAACTCCCAATTCTGCATCTCTCCTTTATGTCTACACTGGGCCTTCTGAGTCTTACGGTCCGGAGTAAGTGGCTTATGAGGTGTGGGTAAAGGAGAAAGAGAGAGAGAGAGAGAGACAGAGACAGAGATATAATGAGGAGTGAGTGAATGAGAGAAAGAGAAAACAAAATCTAAAATGGTGATGTCTAACACTTGCGGCGAGAAATCCCTTGACCTAAATCACCACTACACTCCCAATTCTGCCTCCCTCCGTTATGTCTACACTGGGCCCCTCTCAACCTGCGTCTTATGGTCCGGGGCAAGTGGCTTATGAGGTGAGAGAGAGTGAGTGAGTGTGAGTGAGTGAGAGTGTGTGTGTGTGTGGTGGGGGGGGGGGGGGGGGAGGTAGAGAGGAGGGGGGGGGGGAGGGAGTGTACCACCCGTGTTCATATGCATTTATAAAGAGCCATATCCACGCTAGCATCTTGGAGTGTTTCACCACATAGCAGTTCTCTATGCATCACAATTCTGGACCAAATTAATAACACTTTCTTCAGGGAGAGGTAGTCACTCTCCCTCATGTTTAGCATATTATGCTATATTAGCATATATTAGCACTTGGATCTTCTGATCACTGTCTGATACAGGCCACCTGTCTATCACCTACCACACCTTCCCACTCTGAACCTGTTTTGGTGACTAAATGGCATTACGATAGGGCAGACTGGGAGGGTCTTCAAGGTTTCTTTATTGATATTCCCTGGACCTCTTTCTTTTCTAATGATGCACACTCCACCTTGAGCCACATACAAGATTTTGTAAAAATTGGAATGGAAACTTTTATTCCTCATCAAAAGTACAGTAAAAGATCTAATTCACCTAAATGGTTTGACCATAATTGTGCTAGAGTAACTGAACAAAAAGCAATAGCCTACAATGCATACACAAGATCAAAAACACATGAAGCCTTTAATTACTTTAGAAACATCAGAAATCATGCCAAAACTGTATTAAACCTAACTAAATCAAACTTTCTCCATAAGCAGGCAAATAAACTTCTAAATAATCCAAATGATAACAAAATATTTTGGTCTACTCTTAACTCATTCAAATCCAACTTCACTACTGCTTCATCCATTCCACCATTAAAATCTCCGACTGGCAATCTTGTAAGTGACCCACGAGGTAAAGCTAACCTTCTTGCAGATATTTTCTCCACCAACTCAACCTTAGATGACATAAATCAAGATGTCCCTGTACTTAATTTTAATTCACCTGAAATTCCCTCACTTAAGATCCACACCAGACATGTCAAAACTATTTTGCAGAATCTCTCAGTAGATAAGGCTCCTGGTCCAGATGAAATTCCTCCAATAGTACTTAAGAATTGCTCCTTGGTGCTCGCTCCTGTATTGGCAAAATTTTTCCGTCTGTGTACTCATACCTCATGCTTCCCAGTACCCTGGAAAGAAGCAAACATCCATCCAGTTCCTAAAAAAGGTGCCTCTTCAGATCCATCAAACTACAGACCAATAGCTATAACTTCCACTCTTGGCAAAGTTTTTGAAATTATATTAAATAATCACATAATTAAGCATCTGGAGAATAATAAATTAATCAGTGATAGGCAATATGGTTTTAGACGATGTCGATCAACTGCAGACATTCTTTGCCTTCTTACGCATCAAATCAACCAAGCTACAGACCAACATGGTGAAACACATACATAGCACTGGATATATCAAAGGCATTTGATAGAGTCTGGCATCAATCCTTATTGTCGAAGATGTCACACTACGGCCTTGCATCATTAGTTCCACTAATTTCTTCTTATCTTCATAACAGAAAAATACGTGTAATGGTAGATGGCCTTTATTCTCAATTTCACTCAATAAATGCTGGTGTTCCCCAGGGATCAGTTTTGGCCCCAACTCTGTTCCTCATTCATATCAATGATCTCATATCTACCACTCATAATCCAATACATTCCTACGCAGATGACTCAACACTCCACAGTTCCTTCACATTTACCAATTCTTTCACCCAACCCGATCTTATAAATTCAAAAATAAACACTGCAATTTCTCTGAACCAGGACCTTTCTAGAATTAATGAATGGGGACAAGAGAATCTAGTTTCCTTTAATGCACAGAAAACCAAGTACATTCAATTTTCTAACCGACAGAATCTCACTGACTCCCATATATTTTTTAATGATGTAAATATTCCCACTTCCCCTAGTATTGACATTCTCGGTGTAACATTAACTACTAACTTGAGCTGGACACATTATGTTAGAAGCATTGCTAAGAATGCCTCTAAAAAACTGGGACTCCTGTACAGAGTTCGAGAATTCTTCACTGACGAGCAGTTGGCCGTAATATATAAAAGTCATGTGCGCTCTCAGATGGATTACTGTTCACCTCTGTGGGGTGGAAGTGGAGTGGTTGCATTGAGGCAGTTGGACAAAATTCAAAATAAAGCTATTAGATTAATCAATAACCCTGCAATCACACAGGACCTTCCTACATTAGCCATACGAAGAAACGTTGCATCCCTTGCATTATTCTACAGATATTTTCACAGCAATTGTTCCGAGGAACTTGCTTCAATTGTGCCGCCTCTCCACATCTTTCCCCGTAGAACTAGGGCAGCTGAGAGCGCCCATGAATTTACACTTTCTCCTCCACAATGCAGAACTTCTGCTTATCAGAATTCATTTATCCCCAGAGCTACTACTCTTTGGAATTCACTTCCCTCGAATTGCTTTCCACAAACTTACAATCAACAAATGTTTAAATCCAGTTGTTACAAACATTTTATGAATGGAGGATGCCTTTAGGCACATGGACCTTTTTGTTTTATCTGTGTTTTTCCTTCCTCCATTCATTGTCTCTTAAAAAAAAAAAAAAAAAAAAAAAAAAAATATTAGTTTTGACATTTTACCACGTTCGTTCCATTAGTTTGGCGATTTTGAGACCTTTCGCCCCACTTTGTCAATATTAAGACCTTTCGTGCTATTTAGGTGTCGATTTTTTCCTAGCGAGTAATAGCGAGCGAGTAATTTTAGAAGGAACCGGCCTTTGGCCGGGAAATTCTTCTACCGAAAAATGTACGATTTTATCTTGAAAGGGGGTCTAGGGAGTGTATGTTCTAGCTTGATGGAGGTCTTGCGAGGAAACTAAAAACATACATTAATAAATATATACATTGACCAAAAAACAAGAACTACCCCCTAAAATATGTTGAAAAATGTATACTGTACTGTCATGATGTGGACCAACTCTGTCACTGTTATATCAAGCACGGATATAAACACAATCATTTAAAGTGTACATAGTAAACAAAAATAAACCCAAATATAACACAAATTATACATATAGAAAGAGCTTCAATCGTTTATGTGTAAGTGTACATAGTAAAACATAATCCCATATGTAGCTAAAATGATGCATATAAAAAAAACTTCAATCGTTTTTGTGTACGAATTTGAACACCTAAACGAGTGAAAGACTTATTTTTTTATATAATGTTTGTTAAATATGAACGTACAATTTTGACAGTGTAGTTTTTCTTCCACAGTCAACTACCTCTGTACAATGCACAAAGAAATCCATCCTCTGTTTTAATCTATCACTAATGCCATTGTAGCTTTTATGTACGCTCCTGACCCAAAAACAAGAAATAGATAAAAGAATAGATAAAACAAAAACGCGTTTCCATTGTTACATACCGGTATTCTTTTTTGTTTACACACGGTCCTAGGAAAACAAATATATTCCCTTTATTATTCAGTAAAACTTTGCATACCGGTATTTCCTTAACTCTTTAATTTATGGTCCGTTTAAAGCATCGCTGTAGTTACCAGTTAATTATGCTTTTAATTTATTCATTTATCTTACTGTACATTGGGATTATTTTGAAGAATATAATATAGGTTTTCCATGATGGGGATCTCTCTCTCTCTCTCTCTCTCTCTCTCTCTCTCTCTCTCTCTCTCTCTCTCTCTCTCTCTCTCTCTCTCTCTCTCTCTCTCTCTCTCTCTCTGTCTCTGTCTCTGTCTCTGTCTCTCTCTCTCTCTCTCTCTCTCTCTCTCTCTCTCATATATTTCCATACTCCCCCAAGCCCAGAAACCTCTCTTTCTCTTTAACCTTCTCAGTACGATGATTCCTTTCTTCCTTTTTTATCTTCGTTACCCATAGAAGATTTTATTCAGCTTATTAATATATCGTGCAAGGAGTTACAGGAAATTGTCTAGCTACTTGCATTCCTACAGATCTGTCTAAACCCCTTCTGTACCGGTGATGTCTTTTTTATTTGATTTTAGCTACATATAGACGATTTTATGAAGCTTAGGAAGGATATATGGTAGCTAAAAGGATTAACGTACGGGTTAAAGCTACCTAAAATCGGCTAATAATATGATAAAGGCTTTTTATTTAGAAGTCATTGTACTAAATCGCTTAAAACTGCTCAACACCAAAAGGGTGTTTGCCAGTGCTCATTTGCATATTCCCCCGGAGCCAATAGCCACACATTTCTCTTCATTTAACCGCACATTTCCTAAAGCCGGATATTACCACCACCACCACCCCTTCGCTGTCGGCAAGTCGGGGAGCGTATTTCCGATATTTGGAAGAGTTCACACATTGGCCACACTTTTCTTTATCAAGGACGATAGCAATATATTATCTTAGTGACGTCTATCTAGCTCATTGGCAACAACCCTTAAAGATAGAGGAACAATTATTATAAAGTTTTATAAACAAAATATTGTACTGTCGGAGCCGCAATACAAAAAAATAGGTCTCAAACCAAAACCTACAGTACTTCAGAAATAAGAGACTATACCCCACTTCTGAACAAAACAAATTATAGTGATATTGTTAAATTAACTTGTATTCACAAAGCTTAGGAAAAGTATACAGGTTTGTCTCACATTTCAAGAAATCATAACGATTGATGCCTATGGATATTTTCGAAGTTGAATAAAACAAATTTAATGTTGCCTTGAATATGTTATATGATGCCTTCGTATTAAAGAATTATTGTTATGTCTGAAGCTTCTGGAGCATGTTGCTGGCCCCTGGTCTAACCTAATCTAACATAATCTAACATAACAACATAACATAACATAACATAACAACATACCATAACATAACATAACCGAAACCTACTCTAGCCTAGCCTACCCGAAAAGTAGGTTAGGTGAGGTGAGGTGAGGTTTACTTAAGCTAGGTTAGATGTTGTAGGCTCAAACTAGGTTAAGTTACTTGGGTAAGTTACTGCAACATTCCAGGGGGAAAAGAATAGAGCGAGTGCGTGAATCTCCCTAAACTTTGGGAATACGCATCTGGTGAGTACTTTCTTTATGCAACCATATCTATTTTATATCGAAATATGTACAAATTTAGCCATCTGTCTAACACATTATCCAAAATATGGTGGCTCGCTATCGCTCGCCAGGTATAAATCGACACCTGGGTCAGGATACACGTCTTAAAACAGTAGGTTGAATGGTGCCGAATGGATACAACCGAGAGAGAGAAAATAAATCAGGTCACCCTCTTTTATAATATAGTTTTTGCTTGTCCTCTAAACTAAAATACGCCACCCCCCAGACCCCTCTCAAGTTAAACAGAATCGGCCATAAGACTCACTTCAAACTAAACTTATACATTTTCTGTCGAAGGCCGAATCGTCAGCTAAATGGGGCGAAATTTCTTACGATCGCCAATCGAATGTGTCAAAATGTCTTAAAATCACCATACTAATTGAGAAAAACAAGGTGTGGGGTAGTGGAGGTTGTTGTCCAAGAAGCTCCCCCCATCACGTTCGACAGAGTTAAGGGGCTAGTGGTCGTTTTTTTTTTTTTTTTTTTTTTTTTCCATATATTAATGTATTCATATATTTTCCAGTTTACTCGCTAGACCTCCATCAAGCTTAATCAACCACACCCTAGACCCCCCTCCAAGATAAATTTGAATTTTTTTCGGTAGAAAAGTTACAGGCTCGCTTCCGCTCGCCAGGAAACAATTGACACCTAAATAGCTCGAAAGGTCTTACAATTGACAACGATATGGGACGAAAGTTATTAAAATCGCCAAACTAATGGGCGGAACGTCTTAAAATTACAAAACCAATATGCTAAACATGAGGGAGAAGGGGGTCCAAAAAGAACGAACCCCCCCCCCCCTTTAGTTATCGTGATGTTCCTGTTGAAAGTTAAGTAGTGTAGAGTCTAAACCCATCCAAACATCGGTAATATTATGTTGTTGGGTATTAAACTGTATTGGTGGTGTAATGGTTTAGATGCTTATGTTCTGGGTGTGGGTGTCCTGAGTTCGAATCCCGGGAGGACCATATGCTTTCCTTAGTTTATTCAAATACCTTGGGGTTTGTAGTTGATGATTAATGTTAAGAACGGGGTGTTACTTATTCGGAAGCCTGAAAGAGAGGTGACTGAACGCCGTTGTATTGATTTTTATTTTATATATTGGTTATTATTATTATTTTATTAGTATTGTTATTAGTATTGTTATTATTATTTGCATTATTGTTTTTTTTTTATTTGTTTATGATGCGCGTAAATTTGGTGTTTCTGATAGTATTGGCCACTGAAAGTACTGTGCTACGCTTGCGCAGTCCCACCGCCGCGGGTTGTGTGCGTAGTTGCTCTTGTTAGTCGGTACGTGTTAATTCACCAAATCTTCTTGTATAACGCTGACATAATGACACATATCCAGCCTCCACAGGGATCTATTAATTACCCCGTGTGTTGGATTCCGCGGCAGCTAAGTGACATTAAGGGGAGATGGTTCACTTTTTGGTAGATTTTTTAATTTCTTTATTGTTTTCCAAATTTCTTCCATAGACCCATCAAACTTTAAAGAACACCCCCTAGGGCCTAGACCCCCCTTCAAGATAAATTTGTACATTTTTCGGTAGAAAAATAGTTCAGGCCGAAGGCCGGTTCCTCTTAAAATTACAGGCTCGCTATCGCTCGCCAGGAACAAATCGACAACTAAATGGCACGAAAGGGCTTAAAATTGATAACGAAATGGGGCGAAAGGTCTTACAATCATCAAACTAATGGACCGAACGTCGTAAGATCTCAAAAACTAATGGGGCTAAACACAAGAAAGTGGTCCAGAAAACCGGGCCATCTCCCCATAATTACCCCGTGTGTCGGATTCCTCCACGGCAGGTAAGTGACATTGAGGCTGGTAATGATGACACTATGACAGAAAACCCATTAATTAAGGGGGTAGTACTTGGTTGTTGGTCTATATTTTTATTTATTAATTTATGTGTTTTTTTAATTTCCTCGCTAGACCTCCATCAAGCTTAGAAATACACTCCGTAGACCCCCTTTCAAGATAAATTTGTACATTTTTCGGTAGAAAAAAATTCCGACCGAAGGTCAGTTCCTTAGAAAATTAGAAGTTCGCTATCACTCGCCAGGGAAAAATTGACACCTAAAGGGCACAAAAAGTCTTAATATTAACACAAACATTAGGCAAAAAGTCTCAAAATCGCCAAACTAACGGAACGAATGTCTTAAAACCTCAAAACTACTATGCTAAACATGAGGGAGAAGGGGGTCCAGAAAAATCGATTACTTCCCCCTTAATTAGCAACCTTGTTAGCGCAGATTTATGTTGGTTCACGTAGCTTACTTGCTCTAATGAACGGTGGTGTACAGAGGTGGAGAAGATGCAAGGACTGTGGAGGAGGTGGTGTAGTTTGTGTGGAGGAGTGTGTGTGTATGTATGCATGCCTCTATGTGTACGTGTTTCAACCTCCGGACAATAATATTTGTAACTTATAGAGCTAGCTGAAGTCTAGGTCAATGTTCAGACTAACAGATGATCTTAGGCATATACACATCCATCGGATCACTGATTAGTACTGTTTTCCTTCAATGAAACTGCAAGAGTGCCGTTATGGATTTTTTTTCTCTCTCTCTCTCTCTCTCTCTCTCTCTCTCTCTCTCTCTCTCTCTCTCTCTCTCTCTCTCTCTCTCTCTCTCTCTCTCTCTCTCTCTCTCTCTCTCTCTCTCTCTCTCTCTCTCTCTCTCTCTCTCTCTCTCTCTCTCTCTCTCTTCCCTCTCTCCCTCCCTCCGCATCTCCCGAGGTGAATGAATATGCAGATGTGAATGTGTTGATTATGGAGCCATTAGCCACAATGACGTCCCCTTTGCTACGTGTTTAGCTTCCTCCCTGCGGTGCTTTGTTGGGTTAGCTGAGTGGCATGGGGGGGTTCTAGGTTGGGTTGAGTGTAATTCTGAGCTAGGTTTACTAATACCCCTTTCAGTACCGGTGCCGTTATTTTAGCTCTACTCTGGCTACTATTAGACATTTGTATTCAGCTTAAACGGGGCTTCCAGTAATTAACAGGCTTCGAACTATCTCACCTAACCCTTCTTACTACCACAGATCCTTCTTAAATTGCACACAATCGTCTAAATATAGCTAGACTAAAATTAACAAGACGTCGCCGGTACAGAAGGGGTTAAATAAGGAGGATTTGTTTAATGGTAGGTTGGATTATATTTATAGGTTATGTGTGGTGAGTCTAGAGCTAATGGTAAGTTGGTCTGTTATATAGTATCGGTAATGGTGTGGTGGTTGTACCTCATAATGCAAGGGATTCTATGTTAACTTTGGTATTCTAGCTCATGGTCTATGGGGTGTGGTGTCCCGAGTTCGAATCCCGGGAAGATCATATGCTTTCATTAATATATTCAAGTGCATTGGGGTTTGTAATGGAGGATTAATGTTAAGAACGGGGTGTTCCTTAAATTCTAGGTTTGTCATATGATTAGGAAAGGTATGGTGGTTTTAGATAATGGTGAGGTAATTACTGGTAGACTTGATGTAGGATAGGGTATGGCGTGTTGTTTCTAATTCATAGTGGAACAGATTCTCTGTTTGCTTTGGTAAAGTATGGGGTTTTAGCTTTGAGATCCGGAAGAGTATGGGGTTTTAGCTTTGAGATCCGGAAGAGTATGGGGTTTTAGCCTTGAGATCCGGTAAAGTATGGTGGCTCTAGCTCATTTTTGGGGGTGAAGAATATTGTTTGGTTTGCTATAGGTATCGGGTATGGTTCTAGGTCATGTTGGGTGAGAGCTTAGGTAAGATTTGGTGGTTCCTTGGTAGCTTGCGGTGGGGTGGTGTCCTAGGATAAGTCTAGGGTCAGGCAGGGTGTGTTGGTTCTAGCTCATCAGTACAATCGGGTGTTATTAGCCAAAATTAAGTGGAAAAAGCGTCCTCGAAAGCTATAAGTGTTAATGTGGGAGGGTTTATAGGTTAGCTGGGCGATCGGGTATGGTGTGGTGTGTGTGAGGGGGAGGGGGGTTAGTTATGATGTAATGGTTCTGTATAGTAACTCATGGTAGATAAGATTCTATATTCGGTTGTATTTCAGCCGACGGTAAATTAAATCCCTTGGCAACGGATTTCCTGATTCAAGATGGAAAAAATTTGAGTTTGGCAATTTACCATCAGACACAACACCTTTCGGATAGTTCTTCGGTCAAGTCATAGTAGGTGGGTTTATAATTATGTTAGCGTATATACAGTACTTAGCATGTTGTTGTTCTTGCCGTTGAGGGTAGGATTTATTGGGAGGTGTAGTAATTCTCTTTTTTTATCATGTTATTTGTTTGTATTTTTGCTGGCAAGAAATTGACTTATCCTATCTTAAGGGATATTATTTTGCAGTATTATTATGGCCTAATGTCATGCAGATAAAATACACGATCAAGAGAGATGGGATAACCAATGCCCGTCAGGCAAGGTTCTGTAATTCCTATAAGATCAAATAATATATCTTGAAATAAACGACTGAATTCGTTCGCTGACTGTCGTACGCTAATGTATCCCCTGTGGCAATACTTCTTTGTGCAAGCATAATATAGTCCTTCCTACTCCAGTATCCCTCAAAAGCAAGAAGAGAGGAATGAGTGGGAAGTGAAGTGGGTGATTAATGGATGCTGAAATGAGAGATGATATGGATGAGTGTAAAGTGAGCTTATAGGGATGAGTGGGAAGTGGGATGAGAGGGATGAGTGTAAAGTGAGCTTATAGGGATGAGTGGGAAGTGGGATGAGAGGGATGAGTGTGAAGTTAGTTAATAGGGATGCGTGGGAAGTGGAATGAATGGGAAGCGAGATGATAGGGATGAGTGTAAAGTGAGCTGAGAGGGATGAGTGTAAAGTAAGATAAGTGAGAGGTGACAATAGTGGAATACACGGGAAGTGACTATTGACAATTGAGCTGAAAAGCCATGAGAGAGCCGTTTGGTAAATGAGATAAAAATGGGATAAGCGAGAAGGAACATAAGAGGAACGATTTTTTTTTTCTCTGAAGATGAGAGAAAGGATTAGATAAAACTAGATGAATCGGAAGTGAGTCAGAATGAATGGGAAGAATGAGTAGGCGAGTAGGACGAGAGGGATGATGGAAGTGAGAGAAGTGGGAGTCGGAGTGAAGTAAGATGAGATATAGGAGTGGGAATCGGTCAGAGAGGGAAGCCAGATGGAGAGTAATGTGAGAATGGAGGGGAAAAAAAGGGGGGGTGAGATGGAGTTTATGGGAGCCCACCTCGCTTTGTTCTCTTTCTCTCCCTCTCTATTTGGCTTTTATCCATTTGGCCCCAGTCAGCCAACTGTTTTAAGACGTTTACCCCCATCCAGGTGTCAATATTTTCCTGGCGAGCGGTAGCGAGCCAGCATATATATACATATTTTTTGACAGCAAGCTAAATTTATACATTTTTGGATAGAAAAATTTCTCCGGCGAAGCCGGATTTCTCCATACAATGCAGGCTCGCTATCGCTCGCCAGGAATAAATCGACACCTGGATGGGGATAAACATCTTAAAACAGTTGGCTGAATGGGGCCCAATGGATACAAGCCAAAGAGAGATGGAGAGAAAGATAAAACAAAAAACGGTGACCCCCCCTTAATGTGAGAATAGAGGGGAATAAAGGGGAAGCCAGACATTAGATTGGGTTGGTGATTATTATAATAGGCTCTCCCCTCAAATATGACCGTAAATGGGATGAGGGGGTACATTGTTTTCCCAAAGGCAATCACAATATCGATCACCTCAAGCGTATTTCCTATCGTGGGCATTATGGGAGGGAGGGGGTAGTTTGCTCCCTAGACCTCTATCAAGCTTTAAAATAATAATAATAATAATAATAATAATAATAATAATAATAATAATAACTCAAGAACCCCCTTCGAGATGAATTTGTACATTTGTCGTTAGCAAAATGTTAGGGCTAGTTTCTTCTACAATGCAGGGTCTCTATCATTTGCCAGGACAAAATCGACACTTAAATGGCACGGAAGGTCTAAATATTGACAAAGAAATGGAGGGGGGGGGGGGGGGGGGCAGGTCTTAAAATCACCAAACTAATGGGGCAAGCCGCGAATGTCTTCAACTCTCAAAACTAATGGGGCTAAACATGAGATAGAAGGGGGTCCAGAACAAAACATAAACCTCCCCGTAACGACCAACAATACAACAACTTCCCATAAAGGGTTCATAGTAATTTAGTGATGCTTTAGTGAGCGTACAATGGACAAATGCTGATAATATGTTTCTTTCTTTATCACTTGTTTTTAAGAATTGCAAGCATCAATAGAAAGTAGGAAGCACCAACAAATAAGCCTTGAATATGTAAGCCACTGTTGTACACATAATATGTAAGCCACTGTTGTACACATAATATGTAAGCCACTGTTGTACACATAATATGTAAGCCACTGTTGTACCACATAATATGTAAGCCACTGTTGTACACATAATATGTAAGCCACTGTTGTACACATAATATGTAAGCCACTGTTGTACACATAATATGTAAGCCACTGTTGTACACATAATATGTAAGCCACTGTTGTACACATAATATGTAAGCCACTGTTGTACACATAATATGTAAGCCACTGTTGTACACATAATTCCTAAACCTGGTCGCCTGGAAGTATGGGGACCCACCTCGTGCTTTGTTCTCTCTCTCTCTCCCTCTCTCTCTGGTGTCGTGCTATGGGCGATAAACAATTAGCTGTGAATGAAAAAAATATTGATAGGGTTAGGAGCTATAAGTATCTAGGCATCTATATAGGATATACATCAGACAGTAAAGATGCCGAGTTACATCATATACAAACACAATGTAAGGCACGTATGGCACCCTTGAAATCCCTAGCTTGGAGTGGTACAGGTGTTGGTGTACAGGTACTGCGGATGATGTACCTCACCACTATTAGGTCAGTGGTGGAATATGCCAGCCCCGTTCTCTCTTGCCTTGGTGAAGGAAGGTTGGATAAAATAGAAACTATCCAAAATGAGGCTATGCGGGTTATATTAAACTGCCCCAAAAATGCGATGGTAGCTGCTATGAGATTAGAATTAAATTTAACAACCTTGCGACACAGAATAGAGGAAGTAAACCTAGTATCGGCAATGAGACATATACGGTCAGGTAGTGGTGAAAAATTGGCACAAGACGTCAACGATGGCATACGTAAAATTCGAACCTTCAGGAGGCAAGGCAAGAGGGGATACCTAAAAGAACTAATACATAAAGTAGAGAAATTTGACCTAATAAATTTCTTTCTGGTCGAAGAGAGGGCACAAAAACCTCCACCCTGGGAAGATAAAGGCGTGGATATAAATATTATCAAGCTGGGGAAAAAGAAAAGTATGTACGAGACTGGGGAACTTAAATAATTGTTGAAGAAAAGATAAATGAATTAAAAGATAATGTTGCGCAAGTATACTGCGATGGCTCTGTCACAGAAAATGGGAGAGCAGGATGTGGGATACTGGTGAGTGACGATGTAGGTAACGATAACATATACAGTGAATATTATTATAGAATAAGTAACAACGTGTCCTCTACGCAGGCAGAAATATGTGCTATGTTATACGGGTTAAATAAAATAAGAGGGGGAGAAGGTGATGTGCTTTTTCGTAGACAGTCGAAGTGCTTTGGAATCTATGAACAGCAAAAAACCCGTGTATGAAAAGCTGGTATCTCAGTGTAAGGTTATTATAGATGAACTACGCAATAATGGGAGAATGGTAAAATTTACGTGGATACCTTCACATGTTGGGATAATAAATAATGAAAGAGCGGACGAACTTGCTAAATTAGGAACGGAGAAAGACACAATAGATTACGAGTGCATTCAATCTTTAAGACAAATTAAATCAACAATTAGAAAAAAACAAAAGGATGCGGAACTTTTTATGATGCAAGAAAAACACGCGAATAGTGCAACATTCTATCACTATAATAACGTTGCACGGCGAACTAGCTTTATATACGGAAACTTAAGAAGTGCTTGGAAGGACTCCTTGTGCACACGACTTAGGTTAGGATATTGTTACATGTGGGAACTTGGTGTTCCTAAAGGAGAACACGAAATATGTTGTCAACTATGTAAAAAACCAAGAAGTCATACCTTAAATCATTATATACTGCACTGCCAACACCTAGCGAAATATAGAAACAATGTCATAGATAAGGTCGATGAACAAATTATATGGATGTTCAATCATAATATGATTACTCAAATAATAGCCAAATGCAAAAAAATACAATACATCGTAAGGTAAATATACATAAAACAAAGTTTAGGATTTAGTGTTATGATTAGTATGTAATTGATAGCCTCATTATATCATTATTGTTATTATAATAATAAATGTGTATGTATACACTGTATATTGTGAAATTTGTGTGTTATTGTATGAATTATTGTGTGTATAGGTATGTATGTAGGTATATGTACATGCATGTGTGTGTGTATGTATGTATGTATATGTGTATATATATATGTATATACTGTATATGTATTTATGTGTGTATGGGTGTATGTATGTGTGTGTATATATAGGCATGTATTAAACTGGAGTGGGAGGGTCATTCTATGACATTAAGGAAAGTAGAAGGATTATAGCAAACCCACGCTAAGCCTAAGCCCAGCTTAGCTAAGGGTCCTTCTTAAACAGTTAGGGACAACTGGTTTGCTAACAAGTATAGAGATAAAAACTTACTAAATGTTGTATTCATGTCTGTGTTGATATTGTACATGTATAATATGAGTAGGGTAAAAGACTGTTTTATCACCTTTGCCCTTTTGAGACGTGTAATTATGTATTCCCATGTATTTATGCTTTCTCAATAAAGAATCAATCAATCAATCAATCTCTCTCTGGGTTGTATATATTCGGCTCCATTCAGCCTACTGTTTTAAGACGAATATCCCCATCCAGGTGTCGATTTTTTCCTGCCGAGCGAGAGCGAGCCAGTATACTTTTTAAAACATATTTGACAGCAGGCTAATTTTGTACATTTTTCGATAGAGAAATGTCTCTGGCGAAGCCGGATTTTTCCTTACAATGTTGGCTCGTTATTGCTCGCCAGGAAGAAATTGACACCTGGATGGGGATAAACGTCATACAACAGTAGACTGAATGGGGCCGAATGAATACAAGCTAGAGAAAGAGAGAAAAGGAGAGAAAAATAGCAGGTCACCCCCCTTAAAGTCCTCCAATCTCTTTCCGTGGCAGTTCTTCCTTATCCAATCCTTACCACAAGCAAGCAGGAGTAGAGTGTTGTTAGCGACCCCCACCAGAGAACTTCCCCCAGGTGCATTGCCGACCATTACAGGGTGTCAACCCAAAACCGAGTCCATTATTTTTAGTCCGGATTCTAGTATATGTATAGCTAGAATTATGGTTTATAGTTCAAATTATGTCTTTGGAAGTGATAGAAAGGCCAAAACTATGGTATTTCATGTAAATTGTCCCGTAGTCCATTATTTTTAGTCTATAGTATTGTATATGTATAACTAGAATGATGGTGTATAGTTCAAATTATGTCTTTGGAAGTGATATAAGGGCCAACACAATGGTATTTCATGTTATTTGTCCTGTATTTCTTCTCATATTCATTCAAGTTTTCACACAAAATTGCTCCGGTTTGACACCCTGCGGCGATCAACCATATACCACACCCGATCATAACAAGTGTTGCCAATTTAGCTATTTTCCCGCTAGATCTAGAGGTATTTACGTCGATTTAGAGGCAAGTTTTTACATCTAGCAATATGAATTCTAGCGATATTCTTTACATTTGAGCCATTTTAGAGAGATAGTGTAGATATTGTGCCGTTATTCTAGCTATTATCTAAACGGCTCACGGGGGTTTATTGAGCCTTTAGTAAACACAGATGGGGTAACTCGTGATAATCTGTGTCTTTCTTAGTCATATTTGCTTGCTTTGTTTTGTGTTTTACATTGATCACGAAAAGAAAAAGAAAAGTAAGAATTCGAATATATATCCTTAACCCCAGCTGTTATATTTTGTTCTTTAACATGTATGAAAAAGTAACAGTATAAATGGAACATATACTCCATAGCGCCGGTTATACTCTCGCTTCCTGATACTGAAGCCCTCAAGTCGATCGATTTGTGTGGCATTACCCAATCAGTATCCCCCCCCACCCCCCAACCCCTCCACGTTATATGATAATTATATATACAAGGGGCCCGGGCATTGGTATTATTCCAAAGGCCATCCCAATATCGATCATCCTAAGCGAATTTCCCACAGGGGGGAAAATTACAGACCAACAATGCCACACCACACCAATATAGGGTTAAGGTGATTTACTGACCTTCCAGTGGAGGGAGAGAGAGAGAGAGAGAGAGAGAGAGAGAGGGAGAGAGTACCACTTCGCACCATAAAAGGGTCAGCTATTATATATCTTTCAATAGGGTGACGCCAAGTGTCCTTTCATTCTGGCTATTGTTATGGTGCTGAGGAATGGCGACTCGTCTTGTTATGGTGCTGAGGAATGGCGACTCGTCTTGTTATGGTGCTGAGGAATGGCGACTCGTCTTGTTATGGTGCTGAGGAATGGCGACTCGTCTTGTTATGGTGCTGAGGAATGGCGACTCGTCTTGTTATGGTGCTGAGGAATGGCGACTCGTCTTGTTATGGTGCTGAGGAATGGCGACTCGTCTTGTTATGGTGCTGAGGAATGGCGACTCGTATTGTTATGGTGCTGAGGAATGGCGACTCGTCTTGTTATGGTGCTGAGGAATGGCGACTCGTCTTGTTATGGTGCTGAGGAATGGCGACTCGTCTTGTTAGGGTGCTGAGGAATGGCGACTCGTCTTGTTATGGTTCTGAGGAATGGCGACTCGTCTTGTTATGGTGCTGAGGAATGGCGACTCGTATTGTTATGGTGCTGAGGAATGGCGACTCGTCTTGTTATGGTGCTGAGGAATGGCGACTCGTCTTGTTATGGTACTGAGGAATGGCGACTCGTCTTGTTATGGTGCTGAGGAATGGCGACTCGTCTTGTTATGGTGCTGAGGAATGGCGACTCGTCTTGTTATGGTGCTGAGGAATGGCGACTCGTCTTGTTATGGTGCTGAGGAATGGCGACTCGTCTTGTTATGGTGCTGAGGAATGGCGACTCGTCTTGTTATGGTGCTGAGGAATGACGACTCGTCTTGTTATGGTGCTGAGGAATGGCGACTCGTCTTGTTATGGTGCTGAGGAATGGCGACTCGTCTTGTTATGGTGCTGAGGAATGACGACTCGTCTTGTTATGGTGCTGAGGAATGGCGACTCGTCTTGTTATGGTGCTGAGGAATGGCGACTCGTCTTCAATTGAAATCCTCCACATGTTTTTCCTAAATTGCAGAATGTGTTAACCCTTGCAGTATCGAGGACGCTTTTTGCATTTTATTCTGGCTATCAGTAGACGCTTTTAGACAGTTTATGTAGGGACGATGTGACTCAAAGAGTTAAGGGGAGGTTTTTAGTGTGTTTCCTAGACTTCCATCAAGCTTGAAATTACACCCCCTTAACCCCCTTTCAAGATAAATTTGAAAACATTTCGGTAGAAAAATTTCCCGGCCGAAGGCCGGTTCCTCTTAAATTACAGGCTCGCTATCGCTCGCCAGGAAAAAATCGACACCTAAATGGGACGAAAGGTCTTAAAAGTGACACAAATGGGGTGAAACTTCTTAAAATCGCCAAACTAATGGGGTGAACGTCTTAAAATTTCAAAAGCAACGGGGCTAAACATGAGGGAGAAAGGGGCAAAGAAAAAAAATCCCTCAAGTGGAAATCTCCCCTTAATTTAGAGCGAGACAAATCGTATAGCGATAGCTAGAATAATAGAGGCATGCTCGATTAGCACTACTTCTCTCCCTCACAATTCTGATAGCTCCCGTCTGTCAGCCTCCGAACTAAGCATTCATAAGACGTCCATCATTTATAATAACGTCATTCTAGTCGCTGAGTTCAGTGCAAAATAACTTCAAAATATATGTTGCCAATTATAATTTTCCAGAAAATTAAAGAAGACATGCTAGCTTAAGGGGAGGTATTTAGTTTGTACCCTACGTTTTCATCAAGCTTAAAATTACACCCCGTTGAGCCCCTTTCAAGATAAATTTGTACATTTTTCGGTAGAAAAATTTCCCGGCTGAAAGCCGGTTCCTCTTAAATTACAGGCTTGCTATCGCTCGCCAGGATAAAATCGACACCTAAATGGCACGAAAGTTCTTAAAATTGACAGAAATTGGTCGAAAGTTCTTAAAATCGTCAAAATAATGGGGCGAACGTCTTAAAATTAGAAAAGCAATGGGGCTAAACCTGAGGGAGAAAGGGGTCAAGGAAAAAAATCCCTCAAGTGGAAATCCCCCCTTAATTGTACGTGATGCTCAAAACAGTACGCGATATCTAGCAAAATACTACCCATATATGAGTATAAAGTTAGATTAATACATCTAAGATTAAAATATTGCAATTATATTTGGACACTAATATAATTAATCTAACTCATAATAACTGTTGAGGGTTGAGCTATAGGGGTGTTCGTAGGGAACCGTAACCTAAGGGGGGATGGCCCGGGTTTTTGGCCCCCTTCTCCCTCGTGTTTAGCCTCATTAGTTTTCAGATTATAAGGCGTTCTTCCCATTAGTTTGTCGATTTTAGACCTTTAATTCACCCCATTTCTTTGTCAATATTTAGACCCTTCGTGCTATTTAGGTGTCGATTCTTTTCCTGACGAACGATAGTGAGCCTGTAATTTTGGAAGAACCGGCCTTTGACCTATTTATTTAGAAGGGAGATCTAATGAAAGTTGTGTTAAGCTTGCTAGAGGTCTAGGGAGGAAACTAGAACAACATTATAAAGATACATAAATGAACAAATAAATAAGCCCATCCCCCCTCAAGGAGGAATAGGATGACCTTTGTAGCAGCGAACATCATTAGCTTCATAGCAATGTTCCCACATAATCTGTATGCCAGCTCCAGGGTTCTACAAATAAGGAAACAAAGCAAATGTATAATCACAATCTAAAGTGACAAATTCACATACGAGATACACGAAGTATAATTACCAACTGAAAACAAACTTACTGTATTGTTTAACTGTGGTTTCATATTTCTTATAAATTATAGACCATTATAATTAATCTATATAAGAAATAAGAAAACGAAACAGTGAAGTAAGAATTTCAGCAGCACCATTGTATATTTTTGGTATCTAAATATATTTTGTGCATCTTGCATGTGAATTTGTCCTTTTAGATACCGGTAGCGTATAAATATTTGGTTGTATTTCTTTTGTTATAGAACCCTGAAGATGGCATACAGATGATGTCGAAAAGTTGCTATGAAAACAAAGATGTTGATCGTTGCTAAGTTGGTCATCCTCTACCTCCTTGTTGAGTTTTGATTAGGTTATGTATTTATTTTGTTTTTATTTACCGATATCAGGTACTAATTGCATCATGGAGTGCAGTATGACTATAGTCTATTTTCTGTAAGTTGACGACAAATCATGACCTCTAACCTCTGTAACTCAAAAACGACTAGAGCAATCGAGCTCATATTAGTACCATTTGGGAAGTCAGTCAAGGACAAGATGTGGGAATTTACAACCAATTTGCTCTAGCCCTTTTTGAGTTACAGAGGATAGAGGTCATGATTCCTCGCCTACTTACAGTGAATAGACTCTAGCTTGGATTATTACCGATATTGTACAGTGGGTTGCCTTTCACAGATATTTGCAGTATGTAGAATCGTCTAATAATAGGTTGAATAAATGTATAAGTTATAATATCCATTCTCTAATATTTACATTTGAATTGCCAACCTTGTTTCATGGAGTAAAGAAGTTGCCTGAACTTGGTCTTGTAAAGAGTCTCTGGAGCAAATAATATATATCCTTCCCAGGGTGACGTCACACTACCTGAACAGAGAGAGAGAGAGAGCGAGAGTGAGAGAGAGGGGGAGAGAGAGAGAGAGAGAGAGAGAGAGAGAGAGAGAGAGAGAGAGAGAGAGAGAGATAAATAGATAGATAGATAGAGAGAGAGAGAGAGACACTTGGAATTCGAATAAGGTTGACCGATAATGAAAGAAAGGAAAACAAGAATTTCTGGAAGTGAGGCAATGTAGCGAGAAAGGCTCTGTGATGGAGAGAGAGAGAGAGACTTGGAAAAAGAACAGGGTTGACCGATCATGAAAGAAAGGAAAACAAGAATTTCTGGAAGCGAGGCAATGTGGCAAGAAAAGCTTTGTGATGGAGAGAAAGAGAGAGTTACACAGAGTTCCGTAGATACGCAAATCACACAGAGCAGTTGGTTCAAACGAGATGAACCGACCTTAAAAATATAACTATTCCCAAATAATTTAAACTTTATTTGTATGTAACATGTGTGATGCACATAAATAAAAGGGGATGTGTCGGATGGTTGAAAGCCACAGTTGCTCGCGCGTTTGGGGCTAGCAACACGTATTATGAAAAACATGTATCCTCCTTCATTCACTGTCCCCCCCTTCACTCACTCAAACCCACAATTTGCCGGAGGATAACAGATGTTTAACAATACGTAGACGGAGGTCTTTTAAAAAAAATAAAAAAATACAACAATGGTATAAATAGGACAACAAAGCGAATCACTCTCTCCCCACCTACCGCTCCCTCTGGAAACAAGCCCTACTCACAAACTAGTTATAAGACTAGCCATGCATGAATTAAATGTTATAGACAAAGGATAAACTAATATGAAGCTTATTAACTAGGAAAGAGAGAGAGAGAGAGAGAGAGTGAGAGAGATAGAGAGAGTGGGGTTGATAACGAACATTATTCAAGGGAGATCAGTCATTAAAGAAAGACGAATAAGAAACCCCAAAAGTGAGGAAATGTGGCAGACGAGAGAGAGAGAGTGAGAGTGAGTGGGTGTGTGGGTGACGTGGTAAAAGAACACATTCTTCAAGGGAGATTGGACGGGAAAGAAAGGAAAACAAGGAATGATAGAATTGATGCAATGTAGCGAAAAACTTATGTGATGTAAAGTGAGTTTGCAGTGTACAATATATATATATATATATATATATATATATATATATATATATATATATATATATATATATATATATATATATATATATATATATATATATATATATATAGATAGATAGAGATATGAGAGAGAGAGTGAGAAAATAAGCTGAAAACATAGAACACAGATTACCGGAAGCAGACCTAAAGACTACAAAGAATGATGGTGTGAGTGATAGGACAAAGAGTAATGGGCTGAGCATGACGGAGGGAGCGTGACATCGGAAGAGTATTGTGAAGTGACCGTGATAAAGGAAGAGAGAGAGAGAGAAAGACAGAGAGAGAAAGTGAGAGAGAGGGCAGCAGCATGGTGTTAAGGGGGCACACCTTGTTTTTTCTCTCTCTCTCTCTCTCTCTGGTTTGTATCCATTCGGCCCCATTCAGCCTACTGTTTTAAGACGTTAATCCCCATCCAGGTGTCGATTTTTTTCCTGGCGAGCGGTAGCGAGCCAGCATATTGTTTAAAATGTGTTTGACAGCAGGCTAAATTTGTACATTTTTCGATAGAAAAATGTCTCCGGTGAAGCAAGATTTCTCCAAACAATGCTGGCTCGCTATCGCTCGCCAGGAATAAATCGACACCTGGATGGGGATACTTAAACCAGTAGGCTGAATGGGACCGAATGGATACAAGCCAGAGAAAGAGAGAAAATGAAAGAAAGAAAAGCAAGTGACCCCCCCTTAATAGGACCGTAACAAAGGAGGACAGAGGGGGTGAATAATGCAACTCATTATATTATTGAACGAGGAATACTGTAGAGGTAAACAACAAATAGTGACATTAGACTTACATAATAACTTTAGCCATTGTTATAGAAATAGAATGAAGTACAATAGAGGAAGGGAATATAGACTTTGACCTAGATTATGCGTACAATAGACATAATAATCACAAAGACAAAGTAATATTGGGTGCTAGGGAGGATGACACAAAGAGCATAAACCTGTGATGAATGAAGACGAATGAGTGAGAGAAAGAGAGGGAGAGAGAGGGGGGGAGTGGGAGATTAAGAATGATGTGTAAAAAGGGATAATATTCGAGGGGAATCGATCATAAAAGTATAAGGAACACAAGCAGTGCTGGAAGTGAGGCGATGTGACAAGAAAAGCTCAATGACAGAGAGAGATTGAAGGAAAGAGTGAAATGCTGAGTATCTGGCTATTATTTCAAGCTTCTTACAATACTAGATTAACCATTTTAGGGCTGCAGTAGGTCTTTAACTTAACTCGGATAACTTATACATAGAACAGATACACGTGTACAGTTGTACACTGTACAACTTATATACTAGTTTATTGACTAAAGGTGACAAAGTGGCAAACAATATATGGAAATTTACATATGAAGAGAGAACCTGTGATAGGTATAGACTAACGTTTGTAGGACATGAAGAGTTAAGGGAAGTATTTGCTCCTATCTCCTATTCTCTTTCTAATTTTTATAAATGATCTCCTTAACTGTACCTTAATTCCCATCCATTCATACGCAGACGACTCAACCTTACACTACTCCATTAGTTTTTCAGAACGCCCCAGCCAGCAATTCCTCAACGACAAACGTAATGAAGCCATAGAACTCTTAAATTCTGATCTAAATACTATTTCCAATTGGGGCAGAGAAAACCTTGTTAACTTTAATGCTTCCAAAACCCAATTTCTCCATCTATCTACCCGTCAGGATCTCCCAGCGGACTATCCCGTATTCTTCAACAATACAAAAATCAACCCTTCATCTTCTCTCAATATTCTTGGTGTCTCTTTTTCTTCTGCTCTCATTTGGAAGGGCCATATTACCAGTCTTGCTAAGGCAGCCTCCCAGAAGCTCGGTGTGCTCAACCGCCTTAGGGGATTCTTTTCCCCTGCACAGCTTCTTGCTCTGTACAGGGGTATAGTGCGCCCTTGTATCGAGTATTGTTCACATTTCTGGGGAGGTTCCTCTCACACCGCTCTCCTAGACAAAGTTGAAAGGAAGGCCTTTCGTATCATTAACTCCCGTCCACTCACCAACTCTCTGCAATCTCTCTCTCTCCGCCGCAATGTTGCATCTCTCTCGCTATTCTATCGCTACTATAATAATCAGTGTTCCTCAGAGCTATCCCAGTGCATACCACCTCCTTTACGTAGGGCACGTGGTACCCGTCTTGCAACTCAATCACACCCCTACTCTGTGCAACTCTCCAACCCAAGAGTGAAACGTTACTCTCAAACATTCTTCTACTCAACAGCTGAGCTCTGGAACTCTCTCCCAGAATCAGTCTTTCCCTCTTCCTATGACTTAAATTGCTTCAAACTCCGTGTGTCCAGGCATTTTGGCTCGAACGTCCCTTGATTTTGGCCCTGTCACTCTTTCAACTATGGGGGAGGCACTCGCTATAGGCAGTAATGCCTTTTGCCTCCCTCAATCACATAGAAAAAAAAAAAAAAAAAAAAAACGAGTGGTGTGCTGGAGGCTTTGAAGGTAATAAATATAAATATATATCATTCCACGTTGGCACAATCATCCAAGTAACTCATGGTAAGTATAAGCATATCCAGCAAATTGCCAAAGGGGATAACGTGTTTATTGTTATATTCTTTTACGTTCAGATGGATCCAGAAACAGGGAACAGCAATACTTATGGTAACTCTGACACTCAATACTATATGGATTTATCAGGGGCGATCAGCAAGGAGGTTAGGGAATTGGCAGGAGGGCAGAAAGGAATAGGTTTCTTGTCACAGTCGAGCTATGTTTGCTTCTGCTTCCTCTCCTTCCGTCTCTCGTCTTGGGCCTTAACAGTGGGCTGGCTCGGGTAACATGCTGAAAGAGTGAGTGGAATACGACTCGCTATGTTTAGCGAAATACAACTTGACAACTTAAGCAGAATACAAATTGAGTATTCTGGAGAAAGGCTTTGTCTACTTCGTCTTTCCTCTTTCGTTTCTTATCTTGGGTCTGAGGGCAGAATATGTAAGCGGAATATGACTCACTTTCACCTCAAGCAGAATGCGATTTGGGTATACTGGAGAGACAAGCAGAATACGACTCATTTTGTCAAGTGAAATGTGGCTTGACCCCTCGAGCAGAATACAACTTGAGTATGACGAGCTGGGTAAGCTCCCGACTCATTCTGTCCTCCAGTCTTGAGTAAGTTGTTCACTCCTCTTGCTGGTTGAGTGGTCTGGGGCAAAAATGTCTTCCTGGCCTCTGTCTTCCTCAGGTCTTCTGTGTCCTTTTAGACATTTAGTTTTGCAAGTTGGCATAGAGGTCATGTCCAGAATGAGAAGTAACCATATCGCCCCACTTAGCTACCGGTAAATTAAAGTCGCCAAGAATTACGGTATCTTCAATGTTACATATTTCTGAAATTTGTTCGTAAATCTCTTGGTCAATTTGTACTAATAGAGCTTGAGGTCTGTACATTAAAGCTAGTGTTATTTTCGTTCCCTGAATATTTTTTAAGAGTACACAAGAGATACCGACATGCACAATTTGAGATTTTGACATTAAGACAGGATTAAGACTTTCTTTGAACAAATACTAAACGCCACCTCCTTTTTTTTATTCGACATTTGTCAAGCATTGTATAACCGGGAAGTGTATATTCTGCTAAAACATCTCTGTCTTCCTTATTTAACCAAGATTCTGTAATACTGATAATATCATCATTTTCTGTGAACACAATTTCCTCTAGATTCGAAAATTGATTGCGCATGCTTTGAGCATTTGCATAGAACACCTTTAGAGAATCTATTTTTTATTAATTTCACCACAACACCAAGCACCTCCAATGAAATTGATAAGGTTTCATTTCATTGACTGCACATTTTCCAAGTTTCTGGTTTTCGTGAGATCTACACTGCCCTGCCTAGCTGCACACGATCGACCCCGTTTTATGTCCGAAAATCTGTTACCGCATTATTCAGCAGACGACCAAACCGTGTCGCGCCTACCTGGTTCAGATGAACGCTATCTCCTGAAAACAATTGTTTGACGAATCTGATGTCCTCTTCCTTGCAGAGGTTAGCAAGTTGACGATTTACGCTGGTGGCTATATTGTAGAAATGTTTATTTGCGTCGATATGGAGGACAATGCCTGAAATAACAATTTTGTTAGACTTTATCAGCTCCCGGTACTTGCCGGTACTTGCGTAGGAGATGCTCTGACTGGGTCCATTAGACATCATTTGATCTAACATGGATGACGTGCGTCGTGTTCGGAGGGACCAGATTGGAGTGATGGAGTGAGAGAGAGAGAGATGGAAAAAATAGCAGTATTCGAGAGAGATCGATCATGAAAAAAGGGAAAAAAAGGAAAAATATTCTGGAAGTGAAGAAATTCGACAAGAAAGGTTTTGTATTAGAGAGAGAGAGAGAGAGAGAAATAGAGAGAGAGAGAGAGAGAGAGAGAGAGAGAATAATACACGACAAACTAGACAGCCAGGAAGAGGCAGATAAAAGAATGACTGTGGGTGAAGAAAATGAAAAGAGAAGGGGACGCATAAAGATAGAGGCAGAAAATCAAAGGATAAAAAATAATAAATACAAAATATAAAACAGACTAACGGAAAGAGCGAGAGAGAGAATACAAAGAATGATGATGTGAGGGGTAGGACAAAGAGTAATGGGGCGAGAATGATGGAGGGAGCGTTACATCGGAAGTATTGAAGGACCCTGATAAAGAGAGAGAGAGAGAGAGAGAGAGAGACAGACAGACAGAGAGAGGGGGGGGGGGGCAGAGAGTTCCGGAATAAATGGGCCAAATATATGGAAGGAGAAGAGACAATATAAATGATATAGGGAAAATCGTTGGGATAGAAATTCAAGTGTGGAGCACCATCTTTCCATGGACTATCGTTTTCATTATATATATATATATATATATATATAGTTATATATATATATATATAGATATATATATATATATATATATATAAAGAGAGAGAGAGAGAGAAGTTTGGCACACTTATTTTGGGACATTGTATAGTAACAGTTTTCTAACATATGACAGCCAAGTCAAGGCTGGAAATACGAGTATGTGTGTGTGTGTGTGTGTATATATATATATACCATACACTAGTTGTAACAGAATATATAATATGAGTGTAACCTTGTGGTACAGGTCTGGAACCACCACGACCTGAAGTTGGAGAATGAGTTTGTTGCCCACGACTACAGTGTGAGTGACGTGGTGGTGATGGGGGACACACTCTTCACTGCCTCAGCCGATGGTACTGTTAAGACCTGGGATGCCAACACCTACCAGGCCAAGAACCCCTCCTGCGGCGAACATGAGCAAGCCGTCCGGAAGCTGGCCACCAATGGAACATATGTATACGCTGGAGACGATCAGGGCGAGGTGAGATGATTTACAGTAGCCTATCAGGTGTGGCATATATAACTAACTCATCATTGGCAATATCTTAGGTTGTCTATGTTCTCACGTAATTAAGCTACAACAACTAATACATTACAGGCAATATTCAAGATGAGCTATAAGATTAGGTGAGTTGTAACAACTACCTTAAGATCACCATTTTTCCAGGGTAGCTATACAATCAGACAGCTTTTCTACCAACGGGACCGATGTGTACACTGGAGACGAGGACAGTCAGGTGAGAGTAACAATAATTTCAGGTAAAGTATATTGTAACTAGACCCCACGCCAGCCATCTTGACAGAGGAGCCAAGCATTACCCCGAGTCTCAGCCAAGATCGATGTCTGCAGTGGCTGGGGCGTGGCTCCATTGGCAAG
>JAVRFV010002288.1:0-119095 GCA_032716605.1 Paralithodes platypus
CTTTTAACTCAACCCAATAGAGAAGTGCTTTGTAAGGTTATACCTCCCCACAACCATTGTTTGTGAAAAACAATACACGATACATTGGAACGCACAGTACTCCGATTACAGAACAAGAAGTTATTGAAGGGAGTTTTAGAACCTACGGGGACGGTTGAGGGATACCTTTAAATATCAGGGGTCCAGATGAGGTCCTCTTGAGGATTATAAATATTATTACATTTGGATATATATCAAGAGGATTATTATTTCACTTATATCACACATAATCATGCAACCTCCCTAACCACCTCTACTTACTAAAATGTTATTGTAATATATTATTATGAATAGGGTAAGGACATTACTGTGCGTGGCGTTATATTTGAGTTTATAGTATTGTTATGCAAAAATCGGTCAATCAATGCGTTAAGGGGAGATAGGGTCCGTTTTTCTGGACCCCCCCTTCTACCTCATGGTTTAGCCCCATCCATAATGGTCCATTAATTGTTAGAATTTTCGCACGCGTTCGGCATTCCACTTAGTGTAAGAAGCGGATTTTACAAGTATTATTTTACCCCATTACTTTGTCATCATTAAGACTGTTCGGTGTTTTCCATTTAACATATAGGAATTTTTTTCCTCCGACGAGCGGATTTATAGCGAGCCTCCTGTATTTAAAAGAGGTGAGAGGAAAAACCGGCCTTTCGTCCGGAAAAAATTTCTATCGAAAAATGTACCACATTTTTCTTGAAGGAGGGTCTTTGATTGGGTGTGTGTTTAAAGCTAAGCTTGATGGAGGTCTCTACAGGAGGATAAAACTTAATAAACCATATTATAGAGATACATATAAAAATGAGCAAATAAGATACGCCCATCCCCCCCCTTAATACGGTTAACAGTCCTTGTGTTATTATGTGCGGTTCCTGTTTTGGTTTTGTTTGTTTGGCAAGTTTGAAATTATAATAAACATTAGTGAGAGGGACAGCATACAGACTTAGGGAACAAGGGTTTACACGCACCGAGAAACAATTATACATAAAAGACTTAAGGCCGTTTGGCCGTTTTTTTTCTGGACCCCTTTCTCCCTCAGGTTTAGCTTGTTAGTTTTCAGATGTTACAGAACGTCTTCGTTTCCAATTAGTTTGGCTGGTTAGTTTTTTGTTTGGGACACCTTTCGCCCGAGTTTGTTGTTCAATATTAAGACCTATAGTGGTTGGTTTCATTTAGGTGTCTTGTGTTTTTTCGATTTATTTCCTGGCGAGCGGTTGTTTATTTTTTTAAGCGAGCCGGGTTTAAATTTAAATTAATAGATAAAGGAAAGGAAACAACGACCTATTGGGCCCGGAACATTTTTCTAATCGAAAAACCGTTACACATTTTATCTTGAATGGGGGGCTGGGGGTTCCCTGGGAGGGTTGTTTTTTAAGCTTGATGGAAAGTCTAAGGAGGAAACTAAACTATATAGAAGAGACTATGTAAAACACAAGAAACAATAAATATGCGCCCATCCCCCTAAAAGATTTATACCTTTCAAGTACCGGTGACCGTCCTCCTTCCTTTATAATTTATATTATGACAACTATTGCACTATACTATACAGCTTAGGAAAGGACCGTCTAAACCATTATCCCCTTCAAGTACCGGCGACGTCTCTATTAGATATATTCTTGTTATATTTTAAAACGGGTTTGTGTAATTTACGAACGGAAACGTCGGGGGCACTGACAATGGTTCATCGGGAAAGGTGAAAATGTTCCCGAAGCTTGATAATGGCTGGAGGCTTTTTCTAAAACTGAATATGTAATTAAAATCCTCTTATAATAGTAGCCAGAAAGAATAATATGAAAAGGCACGTCGGTACAGGCCCTGTCCGGTTACAGCAGGGGTTTTATTAAAGGCTATGTGTTAAACGGCTAAGACTATCTAAATAGTCCTCTTAGCTACCATACGTCCTTTCCATAAGCCTTCATAAAATCGGCTAAATGTTTGCCGGAATCAAAAATATAAAAATAGACCTTCACCGGCACACAAAGGGGTGTATTTTATAATAATCAACACGACACACAACCACAACAAAGAAACGAACACGACGCCCCGCACACCACAACAGTGATCAGCAAAGAACCGATGCCCCACACACCCACAACCAGTGATCATCAAAGAACCGACGCCTCCCACACACCACGAACAGGTGATCATTCAAAAGCAACCGACGCCCGGGCCCTACACACCCACAACAGTATCATCAAAGAAACCGACGCCCCACACACCACAACAGTGATCATCAAAGAACCGGACGCCCCACACACCACAAACCGTTATCATCAAAGAACCGGACGCCCCACACACCCACAACCAGTGGATCGCAGTGGATATCAAAAGAAGAACCGACCACCGTCCCGTCACACACCAAAACAGTTGATCATCAAAAGAACCGACGCGCCCCCACACACCCACAACAGTGATCATTTTCAAAGAGAAGCCGATTCACACACACACCACAACAGTGATCAATCACAAAGAACCGACGCCCCCAACACCACAACAGTGATCATCAAAGAAACCGACCGTCCCACACACCAAAACAGAGTGATCATTCAAAGAAACCGATACGCACCCACACACCACAAACAGTGATCATCTCAAAGAACCCGATTCCCCACACACCACAACAGTGATCCTCAAAGTAAAGTAATAATTACAACTTCCGGAAGGTGATTACACGGTCCAAGTATTGTCGTTAAGGGCAGGTTCCAGAGAGATATTAGGGGTCAACCCACCAGCCCAGGTACCTGCTAGTGAAGTGGACCGTTCACACGGCCCCACGCTCTGACATGAACCCCTCATTAATAAAGACACCTTGTTTTTGTGATATATTGAACTATGCGTTAACTAATTTTTAAACAGGACTAAAGCAAACATTGAAATAATTCAAGCTTAACTGTATTTTGAAAATTAAATGTGCATAAATATGAAGTAATAAATTATATATAGTACAAAGTACAAAGGGAGTACAAAGGAAATCAAGCAACAACATTAATCTAGTGACCCTTCTAGGTGTGCTTGATCATCCAAACACACTGAGGATCAAGGGTCCAAGCAGTGGTGTAGACGTGGGTAAGGGAACAGTTGGAAAGGGAATTTACTGAACCTGGAACTAATGTCCGATGGCAGGATTAGGAAGGTTAAGCAGGATTAGGAAGTTAGTAGAGGACAGATGGGTTAGTAAACTGAGTGGAGGGGGGGGGATTGGGGAGATTTTAAAATAAAGTTAGTATTAATTTACAAACGCAGTCAGTCGCGGGTTTTGATGGGGTTTTTTGATGCTGAGAGGGTATTTTGTCTAGGCGGATTTGAGAAGTTTGTAATATGGAGATCAACGGGATGATTGCATGTCTATAACGTTTCGGGGAAGCCCCACCTTCCACAAGTTGACCACTCGATTTGAAGAAGAAATTCTTAGAATGTCGTTGTGACGGGTTAAAAGATTTACCAATAATTTTGCAACCGTTCTTTCCCAGCGGTTTCATTAGATTGTTGTAATTAGATTGGTCGATAGGTAAGTTACTCGTACTAGTAGTTCATATTTTGTCGATGCCTTTGATGATTTTGAACAACTTGAATTTAAGTCACATCTCTTAATCTGCGCTGGGTAATGTTAAAGGGAATAGAATGTAAATTCGTCTAAGACGCTCTTCGCTCTTCGTATGGGTTTGTTCTTTAGGGCCTAGGTATCATTTTGGATAACTCTATACGTTGAACCTCGTTCTAGCTTGTTTATATCTTTTTTTTTGGTTATTAATTAATAAAAGGGCGGCACCAGGATTTTGGAACGCGTAGTTATCCAGAAGAGGGCGCGGGACTCTAAGGATATTTTAAAGGTTAGGTTAGGGATAACTTCTTTGGATTTATGCTCAAATGACCTGCCTATAGAGCCAAATTATTTTGTTTGACTTCTTAACAAACTTCTGAACATTGTTGAACTCGGTTTTAGGGTACTCGACATCGATATTGTTACTCCCAGATCGCGATGGTTTCTCGTGTTTACATTCTTAAGCTGAGTTGCCATTCATCGAATAGTTTGCTTTCTTGCATTTAGGTATCCGACATGTAGTACTTACATTTATCCGCAATTGAAACTCATTTGCCACAAATTTGGGCCCTCCAAACATGGGAACAATTTATCTAGATTGTGTTTGCATATCGTCAACTTGTTCTTTTGAGGAGTACGCTATTTGCAATTTTTGTATCGTCAAGCAAAATTTTGAGAGTTGTACAGGGTGAGGGGGAACCTTCAAATCTTATTGTCATTGAGTGTAAATTAGAAAAGAGAATTGGTCCTAGTACCGAGCTACCTGGGGTACTCCCGCTACTTTACATTGATAATTTAATGATGCTCTTAACGTTTATGACTACCCTTTTCTTTCTGTTTTGCTGATCCAATTTGCTATCCATTTCAACATAATCCGTCTTGTATTCCATGCGCTTTAGTGTAGCAGTAAAAGTAAAACGTTTGTGGGGAACTTTGTCAAAGGCCTTTTGAAAAAAATCAAGGTAGGTCTTTCAAGGTATATAATATCTACAGCTTTACTCTCATCGTAGAGGTTGAGGATATCGTGGAAAGAAGGTCTTAAGAGGTTTGTTTTAAACAGGAACGTTTTTTTTACGAAAGCCGTTTGTTGAGTATCTTTCAGGTATGTTATTTTCCTTCTAAGTGAATGTATTTACGAGTCTGTTCTTCGTTATGACCGTTTCTAGCATTTTACATACAACTGAGGTTAAGCTAATTGGACGATAGTTACTGGGTAGGGATTTTTGCTTTGCCTTTTTTTTGAATAATGTCGGTGTTACGTTGGCTAGCTTCCACTGATCAGGCCATAGTTCCAGACTGCAACGATTTATTGAATAGTAATTGTCAGTTGGTTTGGAAGGAGCTTCATCCTTAGCTTCCGTTAGAACTCTAGGGGAGATTGGAGATGGTATCAGGTCCTTGCGTGGTTTTATTTACCTTGAGTTTATCTAAAAACAATTCAATACCGTCTCTCTCTGTAAACGGTGATATTGCTTAGAACCTCTGAATTATCAATCTGAATCGGCCCAGTAGGGATAATCACTGAGGTCTTCTGTTGTGTTAATAGAAAACTGAATGCAAAGAAAGAAGGGTATTGAGGGGCTCATTACTCATTTGTACTTCGTCTTTGGTTGGTATTCTCCATTTATCATCGAGTAACGGTTCTTCCAAACAGTGTTGAAGTAATACTTTCTTTTTTCTTTCTGATATAACTATAGGAATTCTTTCGGGTTGGTTTTACTTTGATTCGCCAATATGTAACTCTAAGGTCTTTTTACTTTGCTTAATTACACTTTGGGCCTTGGCTCCTTTTGAGCGTATTAGTAGCTCTTAAACAAATAATTTAACCAGTTCTTCGGCATTTTGTGAGGATGTTAATCTAGCATTAGCAATTTTTTTTTTTAGTTTTTTAGCAAGCAGGCAGTTTTGAAATATCTGATTTCCACCATTTTGGGCTGATTATTATTAGGCCTGGACGCCGTATTTTCGATGGTATGCAGTCTTTGCACTGCTTTTAGGTAAGTGAAGTGCGTTTTCGAATAACTTCCCAAGATGTATTTATGTCGTTATTGTTAATTAAAAAAGCTCCAGTCAGGTTTCTTTAAAACATTAGCTCTAAGGGTTTATGGAAGTTTGCTTTCTTGAAAGTATTAGGGGACTCTTTTCGATGCTACTATTTGGTATTGTTACTAGTAAACTTTAACACCTTACGAGCGGACCTATGCGGTTTGTATTTTATTGTGTGTTACCGCACAGCGGGGGGGTTGTTTTTTAGCCAAAAAATAGGGCTGGTTTACGGTGATTCAGTTTTCATGCCTAAATCTAAATAGAACCAGAACCGTAAAAACAAGTACCTCATCCCCTGAAAGGGCATAAAAACAGAGCTTTCGAATGGACACCATTAAACGATCCTTGTATGATGGGATTAGTTTTTCTTGCAAAATATAAACCGTGCAACGCGAGTGAAAAAAAGCAGGTTTGTAATTCGGTACTTTCAGTACATAATGGAGGTAATGTAGGCGAGGGGATGGTAGAGTGAGAGGGAGGTGGAGGGAGCTGAGATTTGTTGGTCAGTAGGTTCGCCGCGTGGGTGGGTCTGAGAGCAAGTTCATACGCTCGCTAGTCTCCCTGCCACCACTTGTCTCTCTCTCTCAGCCACATTACGTGCTGGAAAATTGCCACTCGACCTATGTCTGAGCGCCGCCACAAAATAGTCCAGCCTTTATTTAACTCGACTGATGTGCGCTCGCCTCTCCTAAAATAAGGGTGTTGAAAGTGAAAAAGTTATCGTATTCTGACGATGGTCGCTGTTACTGAAAAAGTAAAGGGTTAAAGTAAGTATTAAATAGCAATAATACTTTATCCAAATGCGCCTATTATGGCGTTGATTATAAAGGTATTAACCTCGAAACAACAATTAAAACAAGTGGGGAAAGTGAAACAGCGGTTTGGATGGTCAAAATCGGAGGAAGATATAGCCCGCGAGTTGTATGATGTATGGGTAGAGGCAAGCTGCTTCCCGGCCAATTTCCCCCAAGGGCCACTGAGACACAGTCGATCGATACTCTCCTCTCTCTCTCTGGCCATTCGCTTGCTATCAGTGATGATGACACCACCCTGTAACCGGATTTCTAATGTTAGCACGGGGAAAATATGGGAAAAAAAATATACCTCAGAATAAGGGAAAAAGACAGGGAAAAATAGGTTGATAACTGCAAAGAGAGAGGGAGGAAAAAGTGGGGAAGGAAGTGGGGAGGGTAGAGGACTGAGATTTACATGGCCTAGGGGCCAAAAAAAAAAATTTTTTTTTTTTTTTTGTTTTTTTTTTTTTATGTAAAAAGTTGATTTTTTTCTCTCTCTGACTTCTTAAGAGGTTCTCCACGCAGTCCGCCGGGGGAACTCTTAAGAGTCTCCCGGCAGTTTCCCGGTTAAGGAGCGCAATAGGCGCAATAATAATGAGCTTAGGTCGCAATTGCGTGGATTCCCCTGGACGACAAGTAAATGAGTAACACACACACACACAGTTTGTAAAATCCAGTGTGTGTGTGGCGTATAAATTAGGCCTTATAATTAGGGTTGGGTGTGAGAGGGATCGGCCTTGTGAAATGCCAATCAGCTTTCTGCAGACTCCCATTTTCTTATGTTCGTATGTAAAAAGTGTTTTTGTTATTATAAAGATGGGCAAGATACACACACACACACACACACACACACAATCTCACTCTCTATCACACGCACATACACTCAATAATCTCACACACATACACACATACTCACACACACACACAAACACACACAATCTTATACACACACACACACACAATCTCACACACACACGCACAATCTCACATCACACACACAAACAATCACTCACACACACACACAATATCTCGCACACGCACACACACACATACAATCTCACACACACACACACACACACACACACACACACACAGACAATCTCACACACACACAATCTCACCTCACACAATCATTCCCACACACACACACACAATAACTCACACAATCTCACACACAAACACATACAATCTCACACACACACACACACACACACACACACACACACACACACAATCTCACACAAGCACAAGTGTGTGTGCATGTTTATGTTCATTCCTTCTCTAATGACTAATATAAGAAAATGGGAGTCTGCAGAAAGCCGATTGGCCTAAGCAAGGCAGATCCCTGTCCCACACAACCCCAATTACAAAGCCCAATTATAGGCTTAACACTCTAATACCCTGAGGATCATCTTACCAAAACGGTTAGAGATTAACGCAGGATTACATATTTTACATATATTTTGTCTGCAGAGCGCTGATTAGCCCAACCCGGCTGATCCCCCTTCACACCCAACCCTTCTCGTCCATATGCTGTCCAATTTTATCTTAAAGCTCCCTACCGTTTTTAATCCCACTATAGCACTTGGTAGTCCATTCCACCCATCTACAACTCTGTTACCAAACCAATATTTACCTATATCTTTTCTGAAACGAAAATTTATCTAATTTGAAACCATTGGTACGAGTTCTTTCGCTATCACTGAGCTTTAGTACATTTGTCATGTCCCCTTTGTTAATCCCACTTACCCACTTGAACACCTCTATCATAACCCCTCTAACTCTGCGTCTCTCTAACGAATGTAAAGCTAATTTCTTCAACCTTTCTTCATACGGAAGCTTACAAATATTATGGATCATTTTTGCCATTCTACGCTTGTACTCTCTCCAATGAATCTATGTCCATTCTGTAATAAGGACACCAAAATTGGACAGCATAATCCATATGGGGTCTCACTAATGACAAGTAAAGTTTTAAGATAACATCAGCAGTTCTGTTACTCACACTCCTAGAGATGAACCCGAGAATCCTGTTTGCCTTATTACGAACGCTCATTCGGAGTAAAAAGTCCCTAATCAGGTATCAACCTCTCTCTCTCTCTCTCTCTCTCTCTCTCTCTCTCTCTCTCTCTCTCTCTCTCTCTGGGGGTCTCACCTGCACAATCTCAAAATTTGCTGACCATACAAAAATTGCAAATAGCGTACTCTCAAAAGAAACAAGTGGACGATATGCAACACAATCTAGATAAATTGTCATGTTGGGCCCAAATTTGGCAAATGAGTTTCAATGCGGATAAATGTAAAGTACTACATGTCGGATACCTAAATGAGAAAGCAAACTATTCGATGAATGGCACTCCAGCTTAAGAATGTAAACAGAGAAACTGATCTGGGATTAACAATATCGAGTAACCTAAAACCGAGTCAACAATGTTCAGAAGTTGTTAAGAAGGCAAACAAAATAATTGGCTTTATAGGCAGGTCATTTGAGCATAAATCCAAAGAAGTTATCCTAACCCTTTACAATTCCTTAGTCCGCCCTCTTCTGGAATACTGCGTTCAATCCTGGTGCCCTTATTACCAAAAAGATATAAACAAGCTAGAACGAGTTCAACGTAGAGTTACCAAAATGATACCTAGCCTAAAGAACAAACCATACGAAGAGCGTCTTAGAGAATTAAATCTATTTCCTTTAACCCAGCGCAGATTAAGAGGAGACTTAATTCAAGTGTTCAAAATCATCAAAGGCATCGACAATATGAACTGTAGTAAGTACTTCACTATCGACCAATCTAGTTACACGCGGGGAAACGGTTGCAGAATTATTGGTAAATCATTTAACTCGCACGAATCTATAAGAATGTCTTCTGCAATCGAGGTGTCAACTTGTGGAATGGGCTTCCCCAAGACGTTATAGACTGCAGCAGCACCGTTGATTCATTTAAATTCCGCCTAGACAAATATCTCGCATCAAACCCGCGACTGACTGCGTTTGTAAAATGCATAACTTTATCTCCCCTCAGTTACTAACCCATATGTCCCCTACTAACTTCCTAGTCCTGCCACGTTAGTGGCAGTGGCAGTAGTTCCCTTTCCAATGTTTCCCTTACCCACTCTAAACCACTGTTTGGACACTTGATCCTCAGTGTTTTGGAGGACAAGCAACCTAGAAGGGTCACTAGACCTGTTGTTGCTTGATTTCCTTTGTGCTCCTTCCTTTGTACTCCTTTGTACTCTCTCTCTCTCTCTCTCTCTCTCTCTCTCTCTCTCTCTCTCCAATATGAAATGCTGAGAATTAATACATTTTCTTAGTGTATACAAGTTTTATATTGTATGCTCGTCACCATATATAATTTATTACTTCATATTTATGCACATTTAATTTCAAAATAAACTTAGCTTGAATTATTTCAATGTTTTCTTTAGTCCTGTTTCATTAAATATGACTAGTTACACGCATAGTTCAATATATCACAAAAACAAGGTGTCTTATAATTATGAGGGGTTCAGTCAGAGCGTGGGCCGTGTGACGTCACTCACTCGCAGGTACCTGGCTGGTGGGTTGACCCTATATTCTCTGGACCCTGGTTAAGGGGATTTTTGTTTAGTTTGCTCCATAGAACTCCATCAAACTTATAAAACCATCCCACGACCCCCAGTTCAAGATAAATGTGTACATTTTTCGATAGAAACGTGTCAAGGCCGGAAGCCGGTTACCACTATATTACAGGTTCGCTATCGCTCACCAGGAAAAATATCGACACCTAAATTGTACGAAAGGTCTTAATAGTGACAAGGAAATGGGGTGAAAGGTTATAAATTCGCCAAACTAATGGGGCAAACGATATAATATGTCAAAATTAATGAGGCTAAATATAAGGGAGAAGGGGGTCCAGAAAAAAATCCTTAAGTAAATATCTACCCTTATAATCACACCCCAATGACTCCCTGCTTCTGGTGGTCACCTCAATTAGTGCATATGTGTTGTTTATGTGTGTGCAACGTATATATTTTGAAAGATACACATGTATTAATAGAAATAGTTCGTTTTCCGTCTGGATTTTTCCCTCTCGTCCCTCCGTCTAACATAATCCACTTGCGGCTAACCAATCCTCCTGGCGGCAAACATTGTTATTCCCAGTTCTCTCTGTCTCTCGTCCACTATTGATATTGCTTTAGCTTCATATTATATATACACACACATACAGATATATTATTATATATATATATATATATTATATATATATATATATATATATATATATATATTATATATACAGTATATACATTCTGTTTTCGTTTCCTTTGTTCGTCTACTTGCAAAAAATAACATATCTAGTTCTATGTGTCCCTTTTCCAATATGATATTGCCTTCTCTTCATACAATATATATTCTGTTTCTGTTTTCTTTGACTCATGTCCATGGTTTCACTGTCAGGAAACTATTTTGGACGCTGGCTTAGGACGTGTTGGTGAGCTGGAACATTTGAGTCTGATCCCTAACAGTGAAAATTACTATAGGCCTACTCTGTTCCACATTATTAGTCCAGAAATCGTGAACCCTAACTAAGAAAGGGCTAGAGCAAATGGCCTGTAAGTTTGCACACCTATTCTATGGTTGACCATTCCCAAAAGGTATAAATATTAACTCGATTACTCTAGTCATTTGTGAGTTATAGAGGTAAATGTTACTTGGAGTAGGGTATAGCATGGTTGAACCTGAGCTAGTCTTCGTTGATCATGGGGATGCTCAAGTCTATTCGCCTCAGCAAGGCAGTATTCTTCGAAGATCTCCAGCATTAGGGTCATGCTTTGGGTTTGTGATCTGAGTTTCCCTTCTCCTAGGCTAGTTAATGTTCAAAGCCTACGAGTCTACCCTGCTCGAGCTTTTGATCAGGGGTTTCTTTCCCCTAAACAGGTTGCCCACCATGGCTAAAGAGTCCTGTCTGCTCTATAAGTTGTACAAATGCATGTAAGCGAACACATGCACATAGAAAATCGTGAACACAAGATTTTAAAGGAAACAAAGGTTTAAAACACACACAAACACACATATGGTCCTGGTGATTCTGGTGATTAGTTTAAGAACATATGGTCGTCCCTCTGTCAAGTAGTATAGTAGTAGTAGTCGTCCACCGCCCTAGTGGAAGACATGGGGACAAGGGGACCAGACACATACACAAGCACACAGACACACACTCATGGCTTAAGACTTCAGATACACCCGCTACACACATATACGATATAATAATATATCCATAAGTTATTTTTCAATATGCAATTTATTTTGACCCAAACCCAAGACTATACAAATAATTTCTTCTCTTTTGTATACCTCACCTGAGAAGCATCATATCTATAACCTTAATAGTCCTCTGTCAAACTATTCATCATATAAATAAATAGCTAAATATATATATATATATAATTTATATATATATATATATATATATATATATATATATATATATATATATATATATATATAATATATATATATATAATAATTTATCATATATATATATATATATATATATATATATATACTATATATATACAGTATATATATATATGTGTCAAATCTCTCAGTGGGGATCGTGCCGCCGTCCGTCAGGACGATAGCCGACGCTTTAATCAACTACACCACGGCAGTCTATATATATATATATTAGTAATTTGTCATTAGAAAACATTCTTGCTCTCGAAATTAAGGTAAACCATACTGCAGTTCGTTCTAAATCTATACTTTATGATTAATGTTATCAGCCAATTTGGTTGAACTAGACACGATTAATTCATGTGTTCCTGTCTTTTATAGGAATAATTATTCAATTATGATTTACTATGCTTTTTAATTCCATATATAAATGTACTGTACACTCAAATTACCATAGACATACGTAACGACACACACACACACACACACACACACACACACAACATATCCCTGGACACAAACAGATTTCGCAGATTTAGATGCGTGTTTAGATTGATTAAAACAAGTCTGTGTCACACGAGCTCTTTTTCCGTCATTTGTTTAAGTGCAATAATTATTGTAATCTGGCATCTTCAATATTAAAGGTTTATCAGAGATAAGCCACCTAGCATAATCTACCTTCAGTCTAGTTGTCGATTGCAATGTGCAAGAGCTTCAAAATATTATGAGAAAAAACGTGCTAATAGAAAATAGCCGGAAAACCGCTCTTGTGAAACTGGTTTTCTGGGTGTGGTGTCCCGAGTTCGAATCCCGGGAGGACCATATGCTTTCATTAGTTTATTAAAGTACATTGGGGTTTGTAATTGATGATTAATGTTAAGAACGGTGTGTTACTTATTTAAACAAAATAATTCAATATATAATTCCACAATCATTATTAATTACTAGGATACAGTAGATCCAACACGAATAATAACTGCTACTTCTGTAAATGTAATGGCATTATAACTTTTGCAATTATAACATATGCAATCATATTGTCAGTATGTTAACACATATGACGTATGCAATTAAAACATTGCAACAATTGTATAATGTTAACTGACCGTGTGTGTGCGTGTGTGTGTGTGTGTGTGTGTGTGTGTGTATCTCTGAGAGAGAGAGAGAGAGAGAGAGAGAGAGAACTGCATTTCATTTGTCATGCTCCCTTTGCCGCAATTAATCTTGACACACACAAACAGACACAGACATCAGTCGACAACAAGGACTAGTTTTCTGGTCTTGGTGCAAGAGTAATGATTCAGCAAATTATATCCATTAAGGGGGGTCGCCGTTTTTTTTTTTATCATTCTCTCTCCTTTTCTCTCTTTTCCTGGCTTGTATCCATTCGGCCCCATTCAGCCAACTGTTTTAGGACGTTTATGCCCAATCAGGTGTCAATTTCTTCCTGGCGAGCGATAGCGAGCCAGCACTGTATGGAGAAATCCGGCTTCGCCGGAGAAATTTTTATATCGACAAATTTACAAATTTAGCTTGCTGTCAAAACAAAACAATATATATGCCAGGAAAATATTGACACCTGGATGGGGTAATAGTCTTAAAACAGTAGGCTGCATGGGGCCGAATGGATACAAGCCAAAGAGAGAGGGAGAGAAAGATAAAAAAAGCGAGGTGGGCTCCCTTAAGTTCACCAATATCTCTCTATCTCTTTCTCTCTTTCTCTCTCTCTCTCTCTTTCTCTCTCTCTGACTATATGCATATGTATAGGCTATGTGTACACTTATATCTACTATTTCACTAATGCAACTTTATTTATTTAGGACAATATTATGAGGGTAAAACAAATTCAATAATACACTATAATGTTGATAGTTAAACAAACAGTTATTGTTCAATGATAAGCACAAATATAGCATAAATAGCATAACTAAACGTAGCGACAGTATGTAACACATGTCTGTATTAGGGACCTGTTGCGATGAAATGCATTCCATCAACCAATCATTTAACCTCTTCTGTACCGATGACGTATTATTAGTATTTGATTTCAGCTACATTTAGACGATTATATGAAGATAGGAAGGACATATGGTGCCTAAAAGGATTAATTGAGATGACATGTAGCCTTTTAATTGGTAGGACGCCCTTCCTAAGCTGAATAACATCGTGTACTAGTTGCCAGAATAAAATACAAAGGATGTCGCCGTTACAGAAGGGGTTAATCGGGTAAAATACAAAACACATTAATTTGATATCTTGTATTCGATAAATATATATTAATCGTGGTTATGTGCTGACCTTTAACTGTCTTGGTGGTGTAATGGTTAAAGTGTTCAAGTTCTGTATGTGGTATCTCAGGTTCGAATGCCGGGAGGATTGTATTTTTTAATTTACTTCATTTGAGGGTGTTTGGTATTGGGAATTAAATTAAATAATTAAGATTAACCCCTTCTGTACCGGCGACGTCTTCATTATTTGATTTCAGGAATATTTAGACGATTTCATGAAGCTTAGGAAGGACATATGGTGGCTAAAAGGATTAATTGAGATAGTCTGCAGCCTTTTAATAACTAGACGCCCTTCCTGAGCTGAATAAAATCGTCTAATAGTTGCCAGAGTATAATGCGAAGGACGTCACCGGTACAGAAGGGGTTAACAAAACAGTCTGGTCAAATTCCTCACAAATGACGATAAACTCAAGGCAAACTTGGTCATGTACTCCAATGGCTTAAGGGGGGTCACCGGCTGTTTTAATCTTTCTCTCATTTTCTCTCTTTCCCTGGCTTGTATCTATTCGGCCCCATTCAGCCAACTGGTTATTCCCATCCAGGTGTCGATTTCTTCCTAGCGAGCGCTTGCGAGTCTGCATTGTATGGAGAAATCCGGCTTCGCCGGAGAAATGTTTCTATCGAAAAATGTACAAATTTAGCTTGCTGTCAAAACAAAAATAGGATCAAAACAAACACTGGGAGGCTATTGTTTGGCATTAAGGACCTCGGTAAAATTTAGATGGGATACCGACTTGAACCCTTTGAAGATTGTGACGCATTTTGACGATGTTATACAGTTTAATAAGGAACTGTGGGAAATATATAGGTAAAGACTATCTCAATTAACCCTCTGCCTTCCATATACCCTTCCTAAGCTGCATACAATCGTCTAATAATTGCCGAAAACAGAAAATAAAACCGTCCAAGTAACTTCTAAGGTTAACGCTTACATTAAGGGGGTAGTGTTTGGATTTTGGTCTATAGATTTATATATTAATGTATTTATAAGTTTCTTCACTAGACCTCCTTCAAGCTTAAAAAAACAACATCCCTAGATCCTCATTCAAGATAAATTTATGCATTTTTCGGCAGTCGGTTCATTCTAAAATTAGAGGCTCGCTTTCGCTCTCCAGGAAAAAATCGACACCTAAAGGGCACGAAAGGTCTTAATATTGATAAAAAAAAATGAGGCGAAAGGTCTCAAAATCGCCAAACTAACGGAATGAACGTCTTAAAACCTCAACACTAATATGCTAAACATGAGGGAAAAGTGAGTCCAGAAATAGCGAGTACTACCCCCTTAATCTGCGTATTCCTTTCTTACACTCTTCTCATCCTTCACTCGTTTCGCCCTAGTATCCCTGAGATGACGGGGTTGCAAGAAGCCAAGTTAATTAGCAACCCCATCAGATGTCCTCACAAACCACGGGGAGACACCGCAAACAAGAGCCAGACTAGCCAACATCAAGGAAAGAAAAAGAATGAAGCGAAGGGTACAGACACGAGCAGAAAAAGAAACAACGCAGTCTACCATCATCAATCAACGTCCTCTATGGTGTCAAGAAACAACACAGTCTACCACCACAAATCAACGCCTTCTACAGAGACCCACGGGAACTACAGGGCACCTCATCAAGCATGACCTGCTTCCGGGCCAATCACCTGAACCTCTTCCGGGCCAATCACAAGGTCCGAGATACGGGACGAAGGCGTATTCAACCCAAGAACCGGATTTAGATTATAATGAAGAAAAGTTTATATTAATTACTCATCAACATCCGATGTTCTACTACAACAGATGTGACCAGAAGAACCACCTCTACAGTGCGGAAAATCACCTGTATCAACAATAGCAGATCAACAGAGAATAACGAAAGCTTTGCATACAACATTGAAAATAGAGGAAAGTACAAATTAATACAAAATTATCCTGCAACCATGGAACCTTTCTAAAACATGAATTTAATTTTAAGAAATGAAGAATAACAATACCCATGTATTCCTATGTCGATTATATTTTTAAGGCAATTATTAACTTCACAATAATTAAAAGATCGAAATCCACATGTCCTTACTATTCCGAAATGAATTAATCAAGACTCAATTTATCATCTGAATATTTCCTGCCCGAAATATATGATTGATAGGCAAACACGAGGCAATACCTTCTACTAGCTTTAAGGGCGATCAGTGGGTATATACCAGTGTCGGAGTTACTAACGAATAAGGCTAGCCAATTTTCCTATAAAAAGTTCAACGAGTGTGGCAACCCGGAGGTGTGTTAGAAGAGCTAGAAGTGACCTTTTCTAGTTGTGTGTGAGAGCGGCAGTTCCCTCTGGTGCCAAACAGAAGGAGGAACTACGAGTCCTACGTCGACCAGATTCCCTCCCATGGATCTAACTTCTTCTCAGCAACCCCCCCCTAATAAGTGTCTTTGTGTTACTGAGTTTTGGGAATTATTGTGAAGGTTATATAAAATATGTTTGTGTTCAATTTAACATTATCATAGAGGCCTATTCTGGACTCTCTTTTCTCAAATGTTCTCTCGCGGTGTAAGAACATAACACCCATCTGTGCAGGGTTATTATATATATAATATTTGGGATTTAACCAGGGGTATGGAGTCGGAGTTAGGAGTCGAGGAGTCGGCTACTTTTGGCTGGAGTCGGAGTCAAAGTCAGTAAAAATATCTCCAACTCCGACTCCTTTACGTGATCTATTCTTGTGTAAAGTACTTAGGTGCGCTGCTAGGCCAGTGTTGTCACTTCGCGGGATATTCCCGCAAATTTGTGGGAGAAATTAACATTTTTGGGAGCTGTTGTGGGAGGACATTCCAAGCAAGCATTTTGTGGGAAGTTTTTGTGGGAAATTGGGAAATTTGGGGGAGAGGGGGTGGAATCGGAGTCGCATCCTTAAAATTTCCTGGAGTTGGATTCGAAGTCGGAGTCGGAATGTTTTCAATCCGACTCCACACCCCTGGATTTAACTGATTTTAAGTCCAAGTTAACTATATACTGTATATAATTTTTACCTACGATATATACCCTATGCTATACGTAATACTTTGAGAAACCTCTCAGATTTGATTCAGTTGTGTTATTATTGTTTGAGTGTCCAAGTTCGTAGTAAAGTGTACGAGAGCATAATTTTCCTTTTTTACTTAATCACAAATTCCGGACAGTGCTATGTTCATTTTTCGTACGAGATCAAGTAGAGTACAGTTTCTCCGAGATTAAAGTAAAAAAAAAACTTCCGTTAAGTTTATGTTAACTTATGTTCAAGATTCCTAATCTATATTAATTCTTGTGAATAATTCAATCAACCACGTTACACGGTTAACCTATTATTTAACAGCCAGTTTGGAAATTAGATTATACGTTCCTGTGTTTAATCTGCCTTTATTTCTGGCTGTTATAAGTCATTACGTCGTTCTGTGTCTTTAATTTATTTTATAATTTCTCAGCCTTTATTTTGGCTATTATAAGTCGGTACTTCGTTCTGCGTCCTTATTTTATATTATAATTCATCAGCCCTCATTTCGGCTATCGACAGTCACTACTTCGTTCTGTGTCTTGATTTTACTTCCAGTAGTTTGTTAATTATTCAAACCTATTGCATGTATAGCTACTAATTTAGCTATATTTATTCGCTATACGTTTTGCGAATTTGAGTTCCTCATGAACTGTGATTCTAGCTCACTTATGACTATAATTATTTGTCGTATATCGTGTGAGAGATTATTCACCAGTATTCTATTATAGTTAAATTACAAATTTAATTACTACATCACCAGGATCAAAGTCCAATTCATATCTTGTCATCCTGATTTAACATTGCATTAAATCATATATTTATTCAGGCCAACCGCAGTAACTTTGACCTTAACCCCTTGCGCGGCAGCTTTTGACCACCTACCTTGCCGGGTGACCCCTTTGTTATTTTTAGCCAAGCTTACATGCGCACACCTGATGATACGATCTCAATTGCCCACATTTGTTTACGTTTATTCCTCTCGGTGTACACTTACCACGTATATAAATATAATATTGTCATCATATTTCATGCTTTATTTTGTATAATGTATATATTTCATATTTGATGCTTTGTAAGTGACGCATTTATTCATGAAGGAGTAAAATCTAGTTAACTCTCTCCAAGTCACCAGTTATTTGCCATTGGACTTATACTCTATAGTTAAGATCCGGATGTGCCTTGACCCTGTAACTATTTAATGTTTAATAAATAAAAACTAGTGAACTTACTCCGTGTGTTTATTGTGTTTGGGAGTGTGATTGAGTGATCTAGAAATATTATTAATAATGTTAGTTGTGTTCCTGTCGGGCAGGATTGTATTCTGAGTGTCCTAAGCAAGGAACTTATGAGAATAAACATTAAAGCGAGTTGGATTACAACGACGCATAATAATCCCAGACAAATCTACTGAGTACATTCGGATGCCATTGTGTCTAGCCCACTCATAATAATTCGTAAACCACCTATGTTTTTTTGTTTTATACAAATATATACGTGTGAATTGTTTTTTGGATTAAATTAGCTTTTTAATAAATAGTATGCATAGTTTTGTAGTTGATGTAGTGAAAATTACATTCATAGTTTTGTTTCCAGAGATATACTTCCATAATGGAAATAGGTTAAGTCCATGAATATTAATTTTATGAGTGGGCTAGATACTATGGCATCCGAGTTACATAAGAAGTGTGGGAGTGATGGAAAGGTTGGATTTCTTGAGACATTAAGGGGGTACTACTCGATTTTTATGGACCTCCTTCGCCCTCGTGTTTAGCATATTTGTTTTGAGATCTTAAGACGTTCCTTCCATTAGTTTGTCGATTTTAAGACCTTTTGCCACATTTGTTTGTCAATATTAAGACCTTTCCTGCCATTTGGGTGTCAATTTTTTCCTGGCGAGCACTAGCGAGCCTGTAATTTTAAGAGAAACCGGCCTTCGGCCGGGAAATTTCTCTACCGAAAAATATACAAATTTATCTTGAAGGGTGTATATCTAAGCTTGATGGACTTCTAGCGAATAAACTAAAACATAGATGAATAAATTAATTAATAGCCAAAATATCCGGCCACTAGCTCACTTAAGGGAGCCCACTTCACCTTTTCCTCTTTCTCTTCCTTTCTCTTTGGCTTGTATCCATTCGGCCCCATTCAGCCTATTATTTTAAGAGGTTTACCCCCATCCAGGTGTCAATATTTTCCTGGCGAGCGGTAGCGATCCAGCATATATACAGTATATTTTTGTTTTGACAGCAAGTTAATTTTGTACATTTTTCGATAGAAAAATGTCTCCGGTGAAGCCGGATTTCTCCATACACTGCTGGCTTGTTATCGCTCGCCAGGAAGAAATCGACACCTGGATGGGGATAAAAGTCTTAAAACAGTTGGTTGAATGGGGCCGAATGGATACAAGCCAGGGAAAGAGAGAAAAGGAGAGAAAGATGAAAAAAACGGTGACCTCCCTCAAACATATAGATGGACCATTACTACCTTTGTTGGGTGGTAATGGTGAGGAAAGTAGGGAATGAGGGTAAACTTGAGGGGAGACTGCTGAAGTTGCTGTGTATAGGAGGGATATAGAAAGGTAACATGTACGTACATATGCATACATACTGTACAAACACACACACACACACACACACAGCCCGTAGCCTAGTAGGTAGAGCTCTCGTCTCACACACGAGGGGTCGGGGGTTCAATCCCCGGCCGGGCGGAGACAAATTGGGCTTGTCTCCTTTCATGTGTTAGCCTCAGTTCACCTAGCTGTAAATAGGTACCTGGAATAAGTGGACGACGTTGTGACGTCCAATCTGGGGTTGGCAAAAATGGTACAAGGCGAGATGGGTATCATATGGTTCACCTAAGCTGATGGCTACCTAAGCCTTCGGGCGAGATGGTACCATCTATAGTGAGAATGGTACCATACAGATCCACCCTAAGCCTTCGTTTCCGATGTCGCCAATTGGCTAAAAATACAGACTACACACACATCCACAGCCATTCCAATGATACATATAACACCTACACATATAGGAGGCGGGAAATAACGAGCATGCGCACTCCCGTAATACAACTAGAGTAAGTACAACTAGAGTAAGTACACACACATCTATCTATCTATCTATCTACTTATCTATATATACAGTATACTGTATATATATTAAAATACCTCGAAAAAGAGAGCGAAAGGAAGAATCCCCAGACGAGAAGGAACACAAGAAACCATCACAGAGGCCGAAGAAGATGATAGAGAAGGCAGAGGAACAACCAGAAGCAGGCACATCACGAATGGACCCGGACCGGATACGAGGAACCACTCCGGGAGAAGAACGCCCCACCACGCCAAAATGGACACCGACCCCTACTACCACCACAAAGAGGAAACTGAGGTTCAGTGTCCACTTCTAATCCACCTATGTTTCTATATAATATTGTTATCACACCATTTATTAATCAAGTAATGTTATCATAACCCTGTATACTCACAAATAAACAAACATTATGACCACCCATGTATTCTTGTGTTATCTGTTCTCCCCAACTCACAATATACTCAGGGGAGAATTGAGAAGTAGTAATTAAGAGAAAACGCGTATCTTCACTACAGAAGAAATCAATGCCAGATGAAACCATTATATGCCTGTATGAAAACTTTGTTATGCAATAAGATGTGAACCTATACTTCAAGACCCTGGAACCTTGTTTTTCCACACATACCGTTATTTGACATTCTTAAACTAGTTTACTAGTTACACAAACCACACATGCTTCTTTCTATATAAGAATCCCCTGTAAATCTTCGTCCCCAAGTAAAATAACGCGGAAGATCTGCCACTCCCGCGCCCCGAGAGGGGGTGCTCCGGACGTTTAAATACCTGGTGTACACACAGGCCTACCAACACGAACCGGGAAAGTTAGATACGTATACACCCCTGTAGACACCAGCATGCTGAGAGAGATTTACATATTCTTATGCCTAAAATTACTAACAACCAAGATCAGCAGTAAAATCCAGCCACCACCACCACCCGAAGGAGGAAGAAAGAATAACGCTGTCTCGCACGCATCGCAGCCCCAAACTGTCCGGTGCACACGACACACCTTAAATGCACCTGACACCACCAATCCTCCCCGAGAACCCAAATCTCGGAATTCATTCACTTCACTCACTATTATTGTTTTTCAGAGTTCTATTGAAGTGACCCAAACCCCCTATGATTTTATAATTTAACCTTGATGAAGTATCCTACTCTAGGAACATTAATTGACCTTACTCATCACACCACCACCGATAATTGACCTTCTATTGAAGGAGACCTGGCCAACAGTGTAAGAAGGGTTCAAGGACCCCATCTAGGATAACTCTCCATGCCCTTATCATCTTAGAGGTACCACAGGAGTGCACTCAGTAATCCCCAATACCAGTTCAGGATTTCTGAGGAAAGTCAAGCAATTGTTGAGGCTTCAAAAAGTATTGGCTTACGAAAACTAAATATTGCTCTCCATTCAGTTGGACTGATACGGCCTGCTGCAAAGTCCAGATACTGTCTGTAAAACCCAAACTAGGGATCCTTGTTAGAACCAGGCATGCCTAGCTAACGTAGATATCCTACTTAGGCAGTTACTAGTTAGTCTAGTGAAGAATGTATACGGCCTGCCGATATTTCTGCTGAGACTACAAGTCCCCGTTAACTGAGTTCTGTCCCAGGTACTCTGTCTCGTCTGGCATGCCAGAGAGACACACCTATACTGAGACAGTAACCCACAAACCCTATACTAGGGATCTCGTTAGAACCAGGCCTGGCTAGCTAACGTAGATATCCTACTTAGGCGGTGACTAGCTAGTCTAGTGGGAAAAGTGTACGGCCTGCCGAAACTTTCTCCTCAGACTATAAGTTATCGACATCACCATCTCTAAAAGAAGTTGAGTTAGCTGCCTGCCATACTCAATATTCTCTGGAGTGGGAAGGTACCAGTGTCCTGATATAAGAACTCTGTTGGTGGCTGGCATGCCAGCGTTAACATAGTCCCAATTATCAGGCTTCACTTTACCTCGTAAAAAGTAGAGAGACTCCGGCCTGCCGCCCTCTCTGTGTTTTACGGAGTCCAAGTGAACACTCGTACAAAAGTGTCCTTGTCGAGGAACTTTGTCATTGTTCGGCCTGCCGACGTGACATAGGCTCCACCGTGAGGTTATATTTTCTTTAGTGAAAAATAGAGAGACTACGGCCTGCCGCCCTCTCTATTGTTTACTATTTAAATTGGACACTGCCACTCAGCACAGGTAGTCTCAAGCCTCTGAGACCGCTGTGTTAGAGACAGGGCTTGGCGAGATACCCTCACGGAAACTCTGCAGAGACAAGTCCTTGGTGCACTGAGTCTGTGGCATCCCATATGGCTGTGTAACTTAAAGGTTTAAACACCGCCCCAGATCCCCCGGAGGTCCCCCGAACCTCTCATAAAGATCAGAGCAGACAGTAATATCACTACAACTGAAATTACTGCGTTCGTCCGATATCGACCACATAAGACTCGATATTTAAGATCCTAGTCCGAGAGTACCTTAACAGGACTTCATCGACGGTTGATATACTGATCAGAACATTCGAGTAGTTTCTCCTACCTCTGCAATACTCGCGTTAGTTCGGTATGGTGCCCAACAGTAATTCGCCAGACGATTACTATATGTTACGGAGCCATACTTAAGATCTCAAGCCCAATCAATCCATCTGTAACTACTTCACACAGCCGGCCCACCTAGACGGCCAATGGGGAAGCAACCAACGAGAACCAATCACCTCCAGAAGTGTTCACCGGAGACATCCAGCGAGAAGTTACTATGCCGGGAGACCAAGAGAAGAAGATAGAGTGACAGCAAGTAGGAAAAGTGTCGAGTGAACGAAATGAACAGAATTCCCCCAAAAGTGGCTTAAATACATATAAATACGCCCCAGTGTTAATAATCGGGTCCTAAAGCTACGAGTTGTACCCCCATACAGTACAAGTGATACGGATTAATGATCTACCACCCATCAGTGAATCAATCCTGAATTAATACCATTTTAACCTATTTTCGAGACGTCAGCGACTCTGCCGAAATTTACCAAAGTGCTAGAAAAATATTTCAGAGTCTACCAGTGACTTCCCACTTTCTATACGACCCAGCTGCATACCTATTGGGGTACTTGACCTTGAACTTTAAACACTGTGCCATTCCTGAAAGAAAGCGACAGTGGTCACTCAACTCATAGAAACACTTCTCCATCGTCCACCCCAGTGTATTAGAAACTCTCTCGAAGATTTAGTGAAGTTGGTCAACAATACGTGCTCCCTATCTAGCTCCGCGACTGTGCTAGGAGTCAGTGTTACGTGTCCTATGTTCTCAGTTCCAGATTGTTTCTCCAATATAGTACAAGAGAAATAAAGCTGTATTCTTAAACCATATCTTGTGATATACTTATCCTCTGTTTTCCTTTCATTTTATATGTACGTATTTGAACTTGGAAGTCCCAGTGGAGTAGAACTCACCATATCCACTTGTTAATCCTGCATAAAATCAGGGCATAATATATATATATATATACTAATTGTTTTTGGATTAAAGTTTGCTCTCTAAACATTTATCAATCTTAAACACAACAAATAAATAAATATATAAATAACAATAATATAAAGACAAGACATAAATTTCGACCAACCGAAGGCCGGTTCCTACTAAATTACAGGCTCGCTAGGAAAATGTCAACACCTAACTGGATGAAAGGTCTTAATACTGACAAAACATTGGGCGAAAGTTCACATAATCGCCAAACTAATGAGGTTAACGTCATAAAATCTCAAACTAATGGGGCTAAGCATGAGGGACAAGGGGGTCTACAAAAAAAAAAAAAAAAAAAAAAATCCCCTTTAGGTATCGATAAATCAGTTGCTGAGGGATAAACTTTACCATCAGTTGGAAAACTAAACAGACTATAGTATGAACACTTGAATTTCATAGTCTCTAGCCCAGTCATAACGGTTCGTGGACCCTCTATGTTTCTCTAAATGCAGTTATTGTTATCTGGATTGATTTTTGGATATATTTTGCTTATCAATAACTAGCATATATAGTTTTGTAGTTTATGTACATACAATTATATTCATATATTTGTTTCCAAAGATATACCTTCATAACTAGGAATAAGATGCATCCGAGTGCACATCGTGAGACCCCCATAACTACCCATCACTATACCATAACATCATGACACTCCAAGCTCAAACCTTGGAAGCAATGTCAAAATGGCCAAACCTAAGCCACCATTAGTCAAACGACGATACAACAGATTAGGTTAGAATAGATTACGCTAGGTTTGGTTAGGTAGCATAGCTTAAGTCTAGTAATTTAGTGTTTAGGCAGTGTGATGAGTAAAGATGGGAGTATGGAGGATGGATGCGGGAGAGTGTATAACAGGGGAAAAGGGTTGTAGGAACGCTGAAAGCAAGGAAATGGGTGGTGAGCATGGAAGTAAAGAAGTCACTGCATGATAGTGTGGTAATCCCGACATTGACATACGGGAATGAAGCACGGGACGTTGTTTGAGAGAGGTAAATCAAGAGTGAAAGGAGTGGAAATGAGTTATTTGAGAAGTGTGTGTGGAGTTACATGGAGTACAAAGTACAAAGGAGTACAAAGGAAATCAAGCAACAACACGTCTAGTGACCCTTCTAGGCTGCTTGTCCTCCAAAACACTGAGGATCAAGTGTCCAAACAGTGGTTTAGAGTGGGTAAGGGAACATTGGAAAGGGAACTACTGCCCTGGAACTAATGTCCGTGGCAGGACTAGGAAGTTAGTAGGGGACATATGGGTTAGTAACTGAGGGGAGGATAAAATAAAGTTATTCATTTACAAACGCAGTCAGTCGCGGGTTTGATGCGAGATATTTGTCTAGGCGGAGTTTAAATGAATCAACGGTGCTGCAGTCTATAACGTCTCGGGGAAGCCCATTCCACAAGTTGACAACTCGATTGAAGAAGAAATTCTTAGATTCGTGTGAGTTAAAAGATTTACCAATAATTTTGCAACCGTTTCCCCGCGTGTAATTAGATTGGTCGATAGTGAAGTACTTACTACAGTTCATATTGTCGATGCCTTTGATGATTTTGAACACTTGAATTAAGTCACCTCTTAATCTGCGCTGGGTTAAAGGAAATAGATTTAATTCTCTAAGACGCTCTTCGTATGGTTTGTTCTTTAGGCTAGGTATCATTTTGGTAACTCTACGTTTGAACTCGTTCTACCTTGTTTATGTCTTTTTGGTAATAAGGGCACCAGCATTGAACGCAGTATTCCAGAAGAGGGCGGACTAAGGAATTGTAAAGGGTTAGGATAACGTCTTTGGATTTATGCTCAAATGACCTGCCTATAAAGCCAATTATTTTGTTTGCCTTCTTAACAACTTCTGAACATTGTTGACTCGGTTTTAGGTTACTCGATATTGTTACTCCCAGATCGGTTTCTCTGTTTACATTCTTAAGCTGAGTGCCATTCATCGAATAGTTTGCTTTCTCATTTAGGTATCCGATATGTAGTACTTTACATTTATCCGCATTGAAACTCATTTGCCAAATTTGGGCCCAACGTGACAATTTATCTAGATTGTGTTGCATATCTTCAACTTGTTCTTTTGAGAGTACGCTATTTGCAATTTTTGTATCGTCAGCAAATTTTGAGATTGTACAGGTGAGACCCTCATCTATGTCGTTGATGTAAATTAGAAAGAATTGGTCCTAGTACCGCTAGGACCTAGTACCAGAGGGATAGACAGACGAATGACAAAGTACAAGAGCGTTGTGGTGTGGATGTGGATATGCTGGAGAGTGTGAAAACGAACCCCTTGAGGTAGCTCGGTCATGTAGGGCTTATGGGGAGCAAAAGAATATCGAAGAGAGTGTATGAGCGTGAGGTGCAAGGACTGAGAGGAAGAGTAGACCGAGAATGAGCTGAAAGGATGGAGTTGAGAGGTATATGAAGGAGAGTAGTGTTGGGTGGGAGGAGGGGCGACAAAGGTGCATGGAGGTGATTCATTCGTGTCCACCTCTCCGGAGGCGTCTGGCCATAGATAGATAGAACCAATGGATCGAGGTTAGGGTAGTAGAATGCGGCTGTTCTGGTTGTGGCCATTTATGAATGTCACCACTTTACCCAGCAACATTACACTGTCCACTTGAGACACAATAATGAATTATCTCTTCACTTTCAATATACAAAAATACTCTTAGTTTAAACAGGTTTCACATGTCACAGGTAACACACATTAATATACATTAATACAACATATTCAAGTTTGCATTTATTCAATTTTAAATCAGAGGGAAATGAACACCAGATTGCAAAAGCGTTTTATGACTATTAACATTCACATCATGCATTCATGAAGCAATTTCCTTTATAGTACTTCCGGGTTGAGCTCAAACCGTCAGGGAAATAAAGATGGTCATATTATTCTCATGCCAGAACATTCCCCAATTGTTGATATTAACCCATCCAGTACCGGTAACGTCCTAGTAACTTTATTCTGGCTACTATTAGACGAATTTATTCAGTTAAAAAAAGGCCTCCAACAATGAACAGGCTTCGTATTATCTAACTTAACCCTTTGTACTACGACAGATCTTTCATAAACTGCACAAAATTGTCTAAATATAGCTAGCATAAAATTTAAAAGAAGTCAACGGCGCAGTACTGATTAAGGGGCTATATTGCATTGTCTTCAGAAGTAGACTAAATGTAGAATGTAATATCTATTTGCATTTCAAATTAGCTGTAGTACAAAATTATCAACGCTGTATTATCTACTGTAAGAATAAAGTCATTACAATAATTGTTCTGGGGCCTCTAGCTTATGGCTAATGCTAACAGTGAGGCTCATTTACTGCCACATAGGTTTTGTTCTAGCTTATGGCTAATGCTAACAGTGAGGCTCATTTACTGCCGCATAGGTTTTCTTCTAGCTTATGGCTAATGCTAACAGTGAGGCTCATTTACTGCCACATAGGTTTTGTTCTAGCTTATGGCTAATGCTAACAGTGAGGCTCATTTACTGCCACATAGGTTTTGTTCTAGCTTATGGCTAATGCTAACAGTGAGGCTCATTTACTGCCACATAGGTTTTGTTCTAGCTTATGGCTAATGCTAACAGTGAGGCTCATTTACTGCCACATAGGTTTTGTTCTAGCTTATGGCTAATGCTAACAGTGAGGCTCATTTACTGCCACATAGGTTTTGTTCCTTACCATCCTATAGTCTGTTTAAGGGGAAGGAGTCGCATTTTCTGGACCCCCTTCTCCCTCATGTTTAGCACATTAGTTTTGATAATTTAAGACGATCGTTCTATTAGCTGGGCCGCCCCATTTCTTTGGCAATATTAAGATTTTTCGTGCCATTTAGGTGTCGATTTTCTCCTGGCGAGTGATTGCGTGCCTGTAATTTTAGAAGGAACCGGGGCATTTTTCTGTTGAAAAATGTACACATTTATCTTAATATATAAATACAAAGACCAAAAACCAAGCACTACCCCCTCAATTCCGGCTGACGGATAATTGTCATGTGGCCATATTAATTACCCAGCTATTACGATTATTTTGTAGAGAAAGATGATGATAATTATGAGAACTTGGTATTTATATGATGCAGAGACATAGTCGTTTCTTATGCATCTATTAATTATCCGTATATCAGTTGCTAAGGGATTCAATTTACTGTGAGCTGGACAAATAATAGACTATAGTAATATGATAAGATGGTAGTATGCGGTAAAAGGAAAGTAGGAGGCAGAGGTATCAGGAAGGGAAGCGAGTGGTGGAATGATACGGTGAGAAAGGCAGTTGAGGAGAAGAGACAGTGTTTTGAGAGGGTTTTACAGGATGGTAGTGTTGAGGTATGGGAGAGGTACAGTCTACGACAGAACTGCTGTCATGGCCTGATGCAATGTATTAGTTCACTTATCTTTTAATAGATGGCCCTTTAATCGCTTCTAATAAAAGGGGGCGGGGTTAATATAGAGGTTGGAAGGAGGAGGAGTCAATCGTGTGTGTGTGTGTGTTCTAGAACAGCACGCAGAATAAGTTTATTTTAACATAACACACAGGCTATATTATGAGATTAACCCATGCCGGATTACAAATAAGTAACACACATCAGGTGTTGCGTTATTTATGGAATTTAATATACAGACAATCAAGTTTATATCCTTCGCACTTCCCATTTCCCCTCCTCCCCCTCTCCCTTTCACCCCAACTCTCCTTCTTCACCCGCTTTCTCTCCCCTCCCTCCCAGCTTTCTCTCTCTCTCTCTCTCTCTCTCTCTCTCTCTCTCTCTCTCTCTCTCTCTCTCTCTCTCTCTCTCTCTCTCTCTGACGTAAATAATACCCTCTAAAATACGCAGATTAATGCTATGCGATTGTTTTTAATTTACATATACATAATAAATGTTAGGGATGACTAAAATAACAAACATATATTAAATAGGAATAGGATAACTAGCGAGGCAGCGAACATCTATTGCTCGCTGCCTCGCTAGTTATCCTATTCCTACTTAAGCTACGATTCCCGAAGAACACGTCTATATTTGTTTGTATATATATTAAGTGTAACAATAACACTTAGGATTAAAGTTATTTGTGTTTGCTTAAGGAATAAGTTGAATAATACATATAAGTATGACCTCCACAATGTGTAATATTTGGGGAGACGGCGCTTCAACCTCTCTCCTCTGTCCATCACATGCAAGCACCAACCCACCCACACCAACACTAACACAGGATACAAAACACACACACACACTCACACCCGATAACATAAAACACACATCACACACATGATCACATTCAACGTAATGGGCACAAATCACTCACGCATGATAACATAAAACGCACACACACACACACACACACACAGACACACACTGGTCCAGGCAAACTAGAAACGGTATTAGCATTATTGAGGAAATGCTGCTGTCTTCAGTGCGTGCCATGGCTATCCTGAGCCTTAGGACGTATACAGACTAATAACACACATAACAAAGCCACTACAAAAACTTCGTCTCTCTCCAACACCCCTTCTCCCCTCTCTACACTCTTCAGAAATTAGGAAAAGTAGAAAGTAGCTACGAGGTGCCGTTGTAAAGGCTTATCCTTCAATGCCTTCACCTGACCTGACCCCATCCGGGGTTTAGCTGGTCCACAAGGGTGTGTGACATGAACCCAATAGAGATTTTGTGGGCCATCATGTCATGGAGTGGAATGTGGTCCAGGTTAGGATTGGAAAGGGCGAGAGGAGTGGGATCGGGGGGGTGGGAGGGGAGGGGGGGGGGGGGGGGGGGGGGGGGGGGGGGGGGGGGGGGGGGGGATCCGTCGCCGCCATGTAAATGTTTACATTTAAGAACCCTTTATAATTATTATATACTGTGTATGTGTTTGCAATGTTCACCGTAACATAATGATGGTGAAATAATACATATTAAATTACATTCAAGGTAACATACACAGAGCTATAGTATACTTTTAATTATGTTTGGAGGATAATTTAAACAATTCGAAGTAAAAATATAAAAGCCTAAACAATTTATATCAACTTTATAACAACATAACCAGATTGCTTGGATTATCGTTAATTGTTCAATTCGATGACTTACTTTATAGTAAATCATTACAATGGGTACCGCCGAACTGTTTACTGATAATGGGAAGCCACAGTAATTAAGCTAGTAATTAAGAATCCACTGAGAAAAGTATAATGTAATAATCATAGCGTGTCATATTACATGTTAAGGTAGATTATGAATTGGTCAACCACAGTGCTGTGAATAGTGGTATGGAAGAAAACAAGATTAACTCTAATATCAACATTTGTTGTTATTACAAAGAAACACGTTGCGGCTCATCTAAAGTGTTTTCTCTAACTAAGCCGATATTATCTTGTCTTTATGATATATATATTTGGTTATAATTTGGTCCAAGCTAGATTACAATGTGATCCAACTTGTCTTGATGCGTGGATTATAACATCCCGTTTCAATTACTTACATATTTATACGATTGTTCACACTAACCAGGACGCCAAGGTTGGCAACTTTGAGTGTTTTGCAGGGGAGCATATCTATTTATTTTCTATAACACATTGTATAAGGTAAAAAATAGAATACGAGTTAATAATTGAGAATCAGTAAAGGTAAACAGAGCAGTATTATTAAAACACCAAAGTAATTTTTGATGGACAGCTTTGAACACGATGATGAGGAAAATTATATATTCGGTTAGGAGAGAGAAGGGGGAGAGAAAAAGAGAGAAGGGGGGAGATGGGGAAGGCAGCAGAGAGAAGGGGAGGAGGGGGGAATGGGAAGTTCGAAGGATAGAAACTTGATTGTCTGTATATTAAATTCCATAAATAATGCAACACCTGATGTGTGTTACTTATTTGTGATCCGGCATGAGCTAATCTAATGATATAGCCTGTGTGTTATGTTAAAATAAACTTATTCTCTGTGCTGTTCTAAGAACACACACACACACACGCGCGTTTGACTCCTCCTCCTTCCAACCTCTATATTAACCCCGCCCCCTTTTATTAGAAGCGATTAAAGGGCCATCTATTAAAAGATAAGTGAACGAACACATTGCCTCAGGCCATGACAACAAGTTCTGTCGTAGACTGTACAAGGAGAAAAGGAGAGAGGCAAAACGGAAAATTAGAGAAGCGAAAAAAGATGCAAACGAAAGGTGGGGTCAAAGGTTGAGTGAGAATTTTGAAGAACGAAAGAAGATGTTCTGGAAGGAGGTAAGTAGAGTAAGGAAAGGAAGACAAAAGAGGGAAGAGTCAGTGAAAGATGCAACTAGAGAATTACTAGTGGAAGGAGTTGAAGTGAGGAGAAGATATGCCGAGTATTTTGAATCCTTGTTAAATGCAAGAGATGGAAGAGAAGCAGTGATTGACGCAGTGGTTGATGGAGATAGGTTACCCAGGCCACCCAGGTGGCAGGGAATGAATGAAAGGATTGAGGAAAATGAGGTGAAAGAAGCAGTGAAACAAATGAGTGCGGGAAAAGCAGAAGGTTTGGATGGTATTGCTGTGGAGTGTATAACGAAGGTTGGAGATGTGATAATAGATTGGTTGGTGAGACTTTTCAATGTGTGCTTTGTTGTGTCAACGGTAGGCCTACCAATAGACTGGAAGAGTGCATGTATTGTGCCGTTGTACAAGGGGAAGGGAGATCGGCAGGAGTGTTCAAGTTATAGAGGTATTAGTTTATTATCAGTTGTTGGAAAGTTTGTATACCATGGTGTTGATAGACAGGATAATAAGGTGTACGGAAGTTGCAATAGGAGAAGAACAGTGCGGTTTTAGGAGGGGAAGAGTGTGCGTGGTTCAGATGTTTTCAGTAAGACAGTTATGCGAGAAGTATTTAGAGAAGCATAAGGAGACATTTTGGGCTTTTATGGATTTGGAAAAAGCGTATAATCGTGTGGATCATGAAGCAATGTGGAAGGTGTTAAGGATTTATGGAATTGGAGGACATTTGTTAGAAGCAGTTAAGAGTTTTTATGAAGGGAGCAGAGCAATTTTGGTGTGTTCATTGTTTTTTGTTGTGTTTTGTGTTGTCCCTATTCTTGCTCTGTCTTGAGTTTTTTTATTGCCCCCCCCCCCCCCACACCAAAAAAAAAAAAAGGAAAAGTGGGGATTGGGCCTGAGTAAATATATAGAAAATAGATAGAAGATGGTAATTTGTCAGCGCCGCATCACCCCCCTCCAACTCCCCTCCCTCACTCCACCTCGCCAATCCCACTTCCTCACTCCACCTCCTATCTTCCAGCGGGTGGAGTGAGGGAGGGGTTGCCATATTACGATTTTTCTTTGGACGTTGAGGAACAAAACATGTGCGGCAAACTGTATAGTTGTCCGCATATTTTGTATACTTTTCATGATGTTGTGTATGGAAGGAGAATTAGTATGATTGAATTGCAAGTGTATTTTCTTATGCAATTGTTAACTAATATGACCAATTTACGGTATTTATTGCAAATTAATCTCGTAAGTCAATCACACTATGTTTCCTTCCATACAAAAGAAACATGACAAGGATGCGAACTAATGTGGCCAACTGTACATGTATTATTCATAAATTGAAAGGGACCTCAATTATAAACTGCTCAATCTTGTGATTACGACTGTTGTTGTTGTTGTTGTTGTTGGTCCCCAAGCTGCCTGGCCGAACAGCCCCAAGGCCCCGAGCAAGGCCAAGGCCATAACCGAGCGCCCCCACAGAACCCTCCCCGCCGACCACAATAAAGCCTGGGTGACCGAAGCCACTCCATGGCGGGGAGCTGAGGAGGGTGCGGAAACGCCCGGGAAACCAAAGCCCCACCCAGGGCCCTGTGCCCCTCAGCAATTATGAAGAGAAAGTTGAGGGGCAAGGGAAAAATGTGACGCTTTGGCTTCCAATCTTGGTAGATTGGGAGGTCAATCCACGGAAGAGACGCCGTCACTTGAGATCTAGAAAATATATAAGTAAAAGGAACAGTCAGAGTAAGCTATGGGTATGGCAGAGATTGCTCAGTTCTCACTCTGATAGACCAGCCCATCACCAATGTGATTACGACTGTAATTACCAATGGACGCTTTTAGCAAAAGTATGCAATTCGTCATTGGAATACCCAAACGAAGGTATGTTTGTCTTTTGAAATCAAGAGGGCTTGACGTTTATGAATAGCATTGTTGTAGGTAGATACACATGTACGGTCGCGCTAATAAGTCATTTCCCAGCTGTCATTACTTTTGGCTTGCTCTATGCTGTATTAATGTTTGTTAGATGTTGAATAGGTTGGGTAAGTGTAGGAACATGTTTGTACATTTTACTCGATATGAAGAAATGAAGCTTAGATATTGCTGATACCAATTATTGATCAAAACATACACGGTGCCGAGACATTATTTCTTAGCGCGATTGTACCCTTCCTCATATAAATAAAATCGTCTAATAATAGCCACAACACTGAAAATAAATGCGTAATCGTATATTGTAAGGGTTAAAAAGGGTGTACGCGGGACGGAGATGCAGGAAGCCCAGGGAATGAGGCGATAAATAATAGTTGGAGAGAATAAGTTTGAAAGAAAAAAGAGGAAGGAAAGAGGAGGGAAAGAACAAATGAGTTGGTGAGGGGGTGGGAGGGGGAGGATGGTTGAAGTGAATTAAATTTATGGGAAGCTTAAAATTACACCCCCTAGACACCCTTTCAAGATAAGTTTGTACATTTTTCGGTAAACAAATGTCCTGGCCGAAGGCCGATTCCTCTTAAATTCTAGGCTCGCTATCGGTCGCCAGGAAAACATTGACACATAAATGGCACGAAAGGTCTTAACATTGACAGAAATGGGGCAAAAGTCCTTAAAATCGCCAATCTAATGGGGCGAACGTCTTAAAAGTCTCAAAAGCGATGGGGCTAAACATAAGGGAGAAAGGGACTCTGAAAAAAATCTCTCAGGTGGAAATCTCCCCATGAATAATGAGAACAGCTATTGACAAAAATCGTGGATACAACGAACATGCGGAAGCCAAATGCAGATGAAGGGAAATGATAGGTGGATTTAATAACATACTGAAGACTTGAAATTGGTGCTATGAGAGAGAGAGAGAGAGAGAGAGTGTTTGCATTATATTGGTGCTAAATACATTGACGTAATGGTCTTATGCTGAATACTATCACAAGTAATATGCGATTCTTTTACTGGTTCATCCACACATACTTTTCACCAGGAGGCCTAATAAGTGTTGCAAATATAAAGGTAGATAGCAGTACAAATACCTAATAAACTGTGATGATGGATTACTACAACATTTAAAACCCTTAAAATACTCTAAGTCACGAAATATTGCAAACGCTAACCAAACGTTAAAAGTAAGTGGCGACAAATTGGGTAAGGGGAACAGTGGGGAGAAACGAAATTTGTATGTATTTGTTCATATATTTATATTTTATTTATTTTCTATTAGTTTCCTCCAATGACCTCCATCAGTCTTAACAAAAAATACCCCCAAGACTTGTACAGTCGGCCAAATAAGCGATGACACGGCACCGAGTATATTTCGATCAATAATTGGTATCACAACTATCTAAGCATTAATTCATAGTTTCGAGTGAGATATACAAACATGTTCCAATGTTTAGACAACCTATTCAACATCTGACAGACATTAATACAGCACACAGCAATCAAAACGTAATGACGGTGGAACGCAACTTATTTGGCCAACCGTACAATTTTCGTTAGAAAAATTTCCTGGCCAAAGGCCAGTTTCTCCTAAATTACATGCTCGCTTTCGCTCGCCAGGAAAAAATAGACCAAAAGGTCATAACATTACCGACCTAACTGAGCAAACGTTTTAATATCTCAAAACTAATGAGGCTAAATATGAGGGTGACTATGGGGTCAAGAAAACCCAAATCCAAAGGGCCATATTGCTTACATTGGTTTACATGATGAGGGTAACAATAATTCATAAATCAAGTGGGCCCACCCCATGCCCACTCTTAAGTAAACCATTTTAGATTTACAGAAGAGCAACCATTACTTGCATTACTCTTTTGGCTACAGACATTTCAATAATGTAAGCAGGTTTTCTTCTACTGTCTTTCTTGCACATTACAATACATTGTTGAACAAGTTTATAACCAGACCATTACATAACCATACCTCTTAAATATATATTTTTGTTGAAACTCGAATATCACTACACCAATTTTTCATGATAATATAGTTTGTCTGTTCTATATTAAGGGGGGATGGTTAATTTTGTGTTCGATATTTGTATTTATGTTTTATATATTTAGTTTACTCCCTAGACCTACATAACACTTTAAAAAACAACAACCCCAGGATCCCCCTTCAAGATGTATTTGTAAGTTTTTCGGTAAAAAATGTCCAGGCCGAAGGCCGCTCCTCCTTAATTACAGGCTCGCTATCACTCGCCAGGAAAAAAATCGACACCAATATGACACGAACATTCTTAATATTGACAAAGAAATGGAGCAAAAGGTCTTAAAATCGCCAAAGTAATGGGCCAAACGTTTATATAATCTGAAAACTAATGGAGCTAAGCATGAGGTAGAAGGATGTCCAGAACAGTAGACCATCTCACCTTATTAAGCAATTTATTCTTATTTGCTCATAGCTTTCAAGCTAAATGATGTCAAAGAAAAACATTACACATGGGTAGCTTCAATTTCTCATCTACAAAATGTTGACAATATTGTTACAGCAAAGCCGTATTGGCTAATATTTTAAGAGGAGATGGGTCGTTCTGCTGGTCCCTCTTTTTCCTCATATCTATACCCCAATAGTTTTCAGATTTTATGATGTTCGGCCCATTACATCGGCGATTTTAAGTCCTTTCGCCCCATTTCTGTCAATATCAAGACATTTCGTGTCGATTTTTCCTGGCGAGCGATAGCAAGCCTGTAATTCATGGGGAACGGTAAAAATGTCTATCGTAAAATGTAGACATTTATCATGGAGGGTCTTAGGTGTTTTTTTAAGCTTGATAGAAGTATACAGACAAAACTAAAAATATATAGAAAGATATATAAATGAGCAAATAAATACGCCCATCCCCCCTTAGAGAGCAATATCTGAACTGCATCGTAAGCATTATGCCATTATCGGGAATACACAATAAACATATATAGATCGGATAATACACAATAAACATATATAGATCGGATAATACACAATAAACATATATAGATCGGATAATACACAATAAACATATATAGATCGGATAATACACAATAAACATATATAGATCGGATAATACACAATAAACATATATAGATCGGATAATACACAATAAACATATATAGATCGGATAATACACAATAAACATATATAGATCGGATAATACACAATAAACATATATAGATCGGATAATACACAATAAACATATATAGATCGGATAATACACAATAAACATATATAGATCGGATAATACACAATAAACATATATAGATCGGATAATACACAATAAACATATATAGATCGGATAATACACAATAAACATATATAGATCGGATAATACACAATAAACATATATAGATCGGATAATACACAATAAACATATATAGATCGGATAATACACAATAAACATATATAGATCGGATAATACACAATAAACATATATAGATCGGATAATACACAATAAACATATATAGATCGGATAATACACAATAAACATATATAGATCGGATAATACACAATAAACATATATAGATCGGATAATACACAATAAACATATATAGATCGGATAATACACAATAAACATATATAGATCGGATAATACACAATAAACATATATAGATCGGATAATACACAATAAACATATATAGATCGGATAATACACAATAAACATATATAGATCGGATAATACACAATAAACATATATAGATCGGATAATACACAATAAACATATATAGATCGGATAATACACAAAACATATATAGATCGGATAATACACAATAAACATATATAGATCGGATAATACACAATAAACATATATAGATCGGATAATACACAATAAACATATATAGATCGGATAATACACAATAAACATATATAGATCGGATAATACACAATAAACATATATAGATCGGATAATACACAATAAACATATATAGATCGGATAATACACAATAAACATATATAGATCGGATAATACACAATAAACATATATAGATCGGATAATACACAATAAACATATATAGATCGGATAATACACAATAAACATATATAGATCGGATAATACACGCAATGCAACTTGCTCATTTTAAACCCCATCTGTACCGGCAACGACTTTTTATTTTATTCTAACCACATTTAGAGGATTTCGTGCAGCTTAGGAAGGATCTGTGGTATTTAAAAGGGTTAACTGAGATAGTCTGTAGCCTCTTAATTGCCACTGGTCCGTCCTAAGCTGGATATAATCGTCTAATAATTGCTGGAATATAACAAAAAAGGACGTCACCGGTATTGAAGGGGTTAATAGGCATGTAAGCCAAATATTTGATACCATGTATGATTTATGTGATGGATGGCAAGAGATGGTTTTTGCTGCCATAATTATAATATTACGTATTAATTCATATTTATGCATTGATTAATCTCAGCCATTTCAAATTTAACACGTTCTGTATTGGCGACGTCTTTTAAGTGTTATTCTAGCTATATTTGCCAGAATATAATGAAAAGGACGTCACGGTACAGAAAGGGTTAAGAAATTGAAGTTCAAAGCCATAGCGATCGACAACTTCACAGCTTCACGGAGAGGTGCATTTTCAAGTTATGTAATTTGATACACGTAACACGTGGCAGCTAATGTAATTCTGCTTTCCTATATAATGTATATAAAATTAATGTTCAACATTAAATTAATTAAGATTATTCCTATATAATCTCATATTCTAAGTTGTATATTTGTATCCTGCAATCGGTTGAAGGTCATTTTCTTTCGTAGGGTTAATATAAAGAATTGTGCTTTTCATTGTAAAACCCATACCAAATTGCAATAGCTTACCCTAAAAACCCGTCGCTGTATACAGCGAACAGAGAAACAAGCAAATAAGGAAAACGTAACATTATTGTAAACGAAGATGAAACAACTGACGCGTGGAAGTGTTTAACCCATTCAGTACCGGTGACATGCTTTTCATTATATTTTGTCAATTACAATTAAGCGATATTTTATAGGTTACGAGGGACGTCTACCCATTAAAAGGTTACAGACTATCTTAATTAAACCTCTTAGCTACCGTATATTTTTCGTAAGCTTTATAAAATCGTCTAAAAGTAGCTGAAATTCAATACAAATCCTTCTATGTATTCTTCTCTCCTGGAATTGACATCTCTTAGGGTGCATCTATTTGCATTAATTAACTATTTCCTAACTGGGTCTGTATATTTTCCTTTTTGTATTCAATTTGTGTTTCATTTCCACCTCCATTTCCCTCCTTTCTCTTCCCTCGCTGCTAGATCTCTCTCCCCTACTACTGTTTTCATTCAACTATTTCCTCTTCCCTCCCCCTTCTCTCTCTCTCTCTCTCTCTCTCTCTCTCTCTCTCTCTCTCTCTGCATACTTTTTCAGAATGGTTTTGTTCTATCTTGTTTTGCGCAAAATTCAGTTTCAGTGAAAATGGTTAAATGGTAAGTTGGAAGGAATGTATCATGCAATGATCATCGAACCAAATATAATTACACAGTAAATGGATGATACCCCAGTTTTACCGCTTCATCATTGTCGTATTAAATCTAATCCTTTAGTAGAACATTATAGTATAATACCGTCCTCGTCTTTGTGTTTATTGTTACAGTTCTTTCGCGCCGTGTGGGCAAATTATATGAGCAAGGCTACATCTGAGAATTCCTATATTATATTTTCTACACATCTCCAGTATTATTGTCACACTAGTAGTTATTTTTTCCGAGACTGCCTCAACTTAACAGCATATCCATGCCCACTGCTCTCACCATAAGTTTACCAGACAACGTCATTCATGCAAGTTGGCTCCTCTTGTTGATAATATAGCATTGCGTCATATGCAATGTTCAGGGTAATGACAAAATATGGTTTTCGAAGGGGGATGTTTAAATATTGCTATATCATGGGTAACCTTTATGGACAATATAAAAATCTGGAAAAACTAAATAAGATGGTCACCAATTTTCCCATGGATTTTTTTATTTTTCCCTGTTAGTTTTCATCAATATATAGTGTTTGGAAATAATTACAACCCTCGGCGAAACCATTTTCCCCATTATACAACGATCTTAAGACACGCCGCCCGATAGTGGGGAGGGCTATGAAGTACAGGGAAAATGAGGGGTTAAATGCGTAAAAGGAGGATCAACACGTATTTTAGCAAAAGTTGGCTCGGGTTTTAATGTATTTCAAAGGCCTAAAACCCAATATTTCGAAAATCCGAGCCAAGTTTTGGCCAAAGCTGGCTCGGATTTGGAGAGTTTGTAGACAACAAAATGGCAGTAACCTCATTTCGAAGTTTGGCTCAGGTTTCTCGAAATTGCAAAGCCATAAAACCCGAATTTTGGAAAACCCGAGCCAAGTTTTGGCAAAACTTGGCTCGGATTTGGAGAGTTTCTAGACAATAAAATGACAGTAACCTCATTTAGAAATTTGGCTCAGGTTTCCCGAAATTGCAAAGCCATAAAACCCGATTTTTGGAAAACCCGAGCCAAGTTTTGGCAAAACTTGGCTCGGATTTTGGGAGTTTTAAGATTAACTAATTACAGTAACCTAATTTAGAATGTTGGCTCATGTTTCCCTAAATTGCAAAGCCCCAAAAAACATAATTTTGGAAAACCAGAGCCAATTGTTGGCAAAACTTGGCTCGTATTTTGAGAATCGAAAAAGACTAACTAACCTAAATGTCGGAAATCGGCTCATGATTTGGCTAATTGCAAAGCCATAACCATATTTGTCGAAAACGTAGCACTTATTTAAATCATAAATATCCAGTAACATAGACCTAGTACATTGGATACAAGCCTAATGCACACCTAACGCCTACAATGTGTCCGTACTACCTAGTAGGCCTACGTGGGATACAACATGGCGGTTGGGCCGGCGGCCATTTGTATTCTGCCGTATCTGTAAATACGAATGAGAGTCACTTCGAGCGGATGCACAATCTAACCTAGTTAAGTTAAGTTAAGTTAAGTTAAGTTAAGTTAAGTTAAGTTAAGTTAAGTTAAGTTAAACTTAACTTAAACTTAACTTAAACTTAACTTAAACTTAACTTAAACTTAAAACTAAACTAAACTAACTTAAACTAAACTAAACTTAAACTTACTTAAACTAACTTAAACTAACTTAACTAACTAACTTAACCTAACCTAACCTAACCAAACTTAACTTAACTTAACTTAACTTAACTTAACTTAACTTAACTAAACTAAACTAAACTAAACTAAACTAAACTAAACTTAACTTAACTTAACTTAACTTAACTTAACTTAACTTAACTTAACTTAACTTAACTTAACTTAACTTAACCTAACTTAACCTAACCTAACCTAACCTAACCTAACCTAACTTAACCTAACCTAACTTAACTTAACTTAACTTAACTTAACTTAACTTAACTTAACCTAACCTAACCTAACCTAACCTAACCTTACCTAACCTAACCTAACCTAACCTAACTTAACCTAACCTAACCTAAATGCGCCTCCGCTCGAAGTGTCCAGATACCGTAAATACTACCACAACTACGAATCTTGTTTCTGAGACCTAGTATATTAACCTAACCAAACAACCCAACCTAACCTAACCTAGAAGCGTATAATAGCGTACCTTATTGAGATGAAGTTGAGGGAGTAGGTGATGAGGTCCGTGACGAAGCGCATCCACGTCTCCGACGAGGAGGTCGTCCACGTCTACCTCTTGCACGGCAACCCCCACGTCTTGGTAAAGAGGTCGAGGGATAGGCACGTTGAGGTGAAGAGGTCGAGAGAGCTGCTGGTGGAGTTGATGAGGTCGATGGGCAGGTACGTGGAGGAGACGAGTCAGGACGTGGGCGTTTTGCGGTGTTAGAGGGTGGAGAGGTTGATGCAGCACATTGTTGATGGTGTAAAGGCGGAACGTGATGGTCCTGAGGCTGAGGTAGAGAGGTGTCACTGTCAGACTGTGGGGATCCAGGGCTGGGACACTGCGGCGGATCACGTCTCCGACGAGAAGGTCGGCCACGTCGAGCTCTTGAAGGGCAACCAGAGGTGGATGGACCTGCACGTTGAGGTGAATGTGTTGATGATGTAGGTGACTGTACAGCATCGGCAGGCCTGGAGTCGTCAGCAGCATCCGAATCCCCACAGTCAGAATCCCGAATGTCCAACTCAGAATCAGGCTCCCGAGGCAATGGTGGATGTTTGTCAGACTGAGGCGTATACAATGTTGCAGCCTGAACGAGAAAAGCGTGTAGAGCTCTGCGGCGGGTGACTGACTTGAGGAAGAGGTATCATGCGAGATATTGGTGAAGGAAATGGGGACGGATTCCAGGCTTCTTGATGTACTCCTTCACGTCCCTCCACAGCCGCTCTACAGTTTGTGTGTGAATATTTTTATTGGCGGGATTTATGAAGTCAACTTTATGGTTGACAGTGCCATGCTCGTAGCCGGGCTGACTGACGCTGCTGTATGCCTTCCAACAATCCGAGTAAATAATTGAGCCTGGCAATATATATTGATTAATTAAAGGCAGCAACACGTCTCGGCTACGAGGGAGAGGGTCATAGTTATCATCAATGAGCGGCACCACAAATATTTTTCCTGACAGCCGCTCAATTCCCCCAAACAACCAATACTGTTTTTTCCCCAATTCTCTCCCAACATGAAATTTAGCCTTAATAATAAAAGTTTCGTCTATTTCAACAACGATGTTGGGACCACCAATCGGTTGTTGGTTATCAAACCAGGAACTAGTGACCTCGGAGCAAAAACTTCTCCAATCAACACTGGTGGGGTACGATATGCCAAGGTTCATTATCGCCTCCCAGTGTTGAAAGTTTTTGTTTAACCACAAATTGATGAAGCCCAGAATTTGCCATGGTTCTATATGAGCTTGATCTAAAAATGTGCCTTTTTTATGAGAAGTGCGGAACCCACATTGGCGGCGGGTGGTTGTTTTTTCTAAGAACCAGTAGTTACCGCAACGCCACTGTTGTAAGGGCTCATAAAAATAACAGGCTTCACCACACCTCTTACACGTCACATCACTCGGCAAACACCCATGTTCTGTGAATAGTTTCAGGGCAGCAGTATTATTACGAGTAGTGTCTACAATAATAGAATGGGGCAGAGGTGAACATCCTTTGCAATCCACCGCCATGACTCGACTGTCAATTTTCAGCTAAATCAAGGTGGGTATCTGTGATAGGCCGATTGCAATGACGTAATGAACATATTATACCTAAGTGATTGGCTCCCGAAGGTATGCGTGACAAGAGCGTGACGTAGCATCTGCGTTATAATGACGTGTTAAAAAAACCCCAATAGGAAGCCAGTAGTGTCTCGTGACGTGATGCGCAAAGCTGTGGAAATGAACACCTGTAGTTTCGACAGAGATGGGCAGGTGGAGTTAGTGTTGACTAAAAAGCTGGTGGACAGACCTCGGGAGACAGGTGAAAATGGCGTGTGTACGAATATGTGCCGTCTGTAGGAAGGTATTGACAACCATGTTACGAAAAAAATCCATTTTAGTACCATATATTTTTATTAGGTTTTGCTGAGGCTTAAAACACATTTTCATATTATGTTTAGAGCATATAAAATCCATATTTGTTTTCAAATATTGCAAAATAATTGGTGACCAACTTATTTAGTTATACTAAAAATCTTGTAATTAAATTCATACATCGATTTTATCGTGGCCAATAGGTTTCTTATAACATGTATTTCATTCCTATATGTGTCTAAATGCGCGTAAAAATGTATTACTGATCCTGAAAAAAACAAAATAATCTCTATATCGCCTACCTCGCAAGAGGCGGGTGGCTTTGTTTACATCCGCCGCGAGTGTAGCCTCGGCGACTCGCGTTTGGGAAAATTAGGTTTTTGCCCCCTACTGTTTAAATATATGAGGATTTCAATAATTCCTGGGAAGGGGGGGGGGGGGGGGGGGGCATGCCCCCCCCCCCTCAAAATATTTTGTATCCCACGGCAAACGGTTATGGCCAAATAGTAATTTTTTGCGAGTGGAGGGGCGTGTTTTTAGATTGTTGTTTAATGGGTAAATATGCATTTCCGCCGGTTATCACACATCAAAACACCCTTACACAACTCTAACCTAGATAAAAACAATCGAAACCATTTTTTAGCAATTTAATTACAAGATCTTTACATTGACCACATTTATTTGCAGAAGGAAAAATACCTTAAAACACACTAATCAATGAAGGAACTGATGAGAAAAAGGATTATAATACAAAAAACACATCCGTGACCTAAAATGCATATTGATCGTTAATTATTAAACTTAGCAAACAATATGTATTAGGTTGTTAACCATTAATTACTAATTATTAAAATGATTACTCAAGTAATTGAAGCAATTACACAATGAAGAAAACATATTGTAGCACCTGAAGGGGTTAATTAATAAAGGAATACGAAAAAAAACCCACTCAGCTATGGTTGTGGACTATACTCCCAGGCCGGTGACAGCTCTCCAAGATATCAGTGGCACTATAATATCCTAGTATTATGTTATGGTGCTAAATCCAGGGGTACACGAAGGAAGCTGGTGTTATCACTATCACAGCCTAGAATACAGTGTCTTGTCTGTTCAAACCCGGCCTCACACCAGGACCATAGGCTAATCCATTACCAGGTAGGGGAGTTCCTCCACACCAAATGGAATCACTTAATACACCACTTTATTCACTACCCACATACACTATACCCATATAAGGCCCTTAATCTGTCCCCAATGACATCAGAAAGCAAGATATTACTCCGTAATATCATAAGGTTATGCCTTATAACCCAGCAAACTACCCAACCAGGTATGCCGGGACAGGCTCACCCCCGACCTCCAACGAGGGAGGGCAGTGGGGACTCTATGAGCCCTTTTTACTCGTATTTATAGTCGTACTAGCAAAAAGGCTCATGGAACAAAAAGTGCCGCAAATTAATTGATTAGGTTAGTGGTAAAATATCAAGGATATCTGATCAATAATAAAGGAGTTAGAAAATACGTCCCTCCTAATCTGAATAGAAAGTTGGGATAAATAATGGCAAGACAAAATGGATCCAGTTATATATACTTCAGGTATATACAGTATACATAGGTTGGTTAACAGACACAAGGTATTTGGATGTTCCTGTACGTCTGGAGAATAATAGTTTTGTCATAACCTCACAGGAGTAATTACACGCTCCTGTGACACTATGTATACACAGGTTTTCGTACATATGTTCCGGAATGTAACCAAAACGAGATTTTATAGTTACCCAAATAGTTGTGCAGAATATGGTTACAGTCTTTTAATGTGAGGGAGTCAGTGGCCTCAGATGTGTGTATTACAGAGCTTACATGAGGGGGTAGGGCCTTATTAATTAGTGAATTAATTAATTTATTTATATAAATATTGTGTTATTTTCCTCCATAGACCTCCATCAACCTAAATACATGTTCCTCAAGACCTCCTTTCGAGATAAATTTGTATTTGTTTTTTTGGAATACAAAATTCCCGGCCAAAGGCCGGTTCGTGCAACTTTACAAGTTCTCTCTCCCTCGTCAAGAAAAACAATCGAGACCTAAAAGGCATGAAAGGTCTTGATGTTGATACAAAATAGTACGAAAGGTCTTACAATCGAACAACTGATGGGGCGAACGTCTAACATTGTTAAAACTAATGGGTCTAAACATGAGGAAGTAAAAATGGTCCAAAAATGCAACTACCTCCCCTTAACCATTGGAAAATGAGATGCCGCATTTCTGTATTGTTTCTGTCTGTTATGTGCCCCAGATTACAAGTATCCTTCTCTAGTACTTAGCTGCTAGTGTTTGTGTGTGAGGTGTATGTGTGTATGGCGTCAAGCTACGTGACCACGAGTCGGAGGGGGTGGTGGTGGATGGAATTGGATCTCAAATGAAGCCATTACTTTTAAGCTCCTCGGTGGCCTAGTGGTTAAGGTGTTGGAGTGCTGCACTACTGGCCTAGGTTCGAGCCCTGGCTGGTTCATATCACAGACATATTATATTAGACGATTTAATTCAGATTAGGAAGGATATATCAGGAGTCACAGGGTTAATTGAGATAGTTTTTACCCTTACAATTATCACAAATCCTTCCAAAGCTGTATAAATTGTAATGCTAAAATGCATCTAAAAACATCTTTTACATCTGATAGGAGAACATTTTTAAATGTGTATATATATCGTTTTTGTTTATTGTATCATAAACTGGCTTTGAATCAGTCCCCCATGTTTATATAGCATGATTAACTTAATCGATTATTTAACATTAAAATAGTGGATGAAATTGGAATGGACAAATTTGGTCTCAAAATTAGAAACTAGTGTAAGTTTACAATTTGTGTTTTTCTTTCACAATATATAACTCGAAATATGATGTATAAAGTGACATAATATACAATGTCTTAACGTAATTGAAAAGATTCGTTGTCTCGGTAGATAATTGTTTTATTTAAGCAATGGCCTAAATACGGACACATACATTATGTTAGCATACAGTTCATACGAGGGCATTGAGAGGTTTTGAAAATATGACTTGATTAAACGGGTTATCCCTGGCAAATAAATAAACAAATTATAAAAAATAAAAAAATAAAATAAAAATGCAAATTGGTTCATGCTGCATCATGAAGAAAACAACTAATACCAAAATCCCTCACAATATTAAATTGTACTATCGTAGGTATCTATTTCAAGTGTATGTTGTACTAACTAACTTAGAAATGTGCTTCATTCACCATACAGTTAAAACGGTCGATGTAATGTAGACATTTGTTGTTGTTGTCAGCCATTATATGATCCACTGCAGGATCGACCTATGACGATGACAGCCTCTGTACATCACCACGGTGGCTTAGTCCGGCTTGGTAAGGTTGTATGTATTGTGTGAAGTGCATGTTGAATGTTGCTGAACTGTTGGAGTGGTTGTGGATGTGAATGTCGAGATTAAACAATACATATTAATGCAATTATTCTTATGCATTATATATGGAGTTAAGCTGCATGATTTATATTCGAGGCTATGCTCTCTCTCTCTCTCGCACACACCCACACACACCCACACACACACACACACACACACACACAGACAATGACTTCAACTGCTACAAGCTCCGTGTGTCCAGATATTTTGACTAACGTACCTTGGATTAGACCCTCAATCCAATTGTCAACGATACAACTTGAAAAAACTCACATGTACACACACACACACAGAGGCAGCAAAACAAACATGCACACACAGGCAGCAAAACAAACACACCCACACAGGCAGCAAAACAAACACACACACAGGCAGCAAAACAAACATACACACACAGGCAGCAAAACAAACACACACACACAGGCAGCAAAACAAACACACACACACAGGCAGCAAAACAAACACACACACACAGGCAACAAAACAAACACACACACACAGGCAGCAAAACAAACACACACACACATATACACAGGCAGCAAAACAAACACACACACAGGAAGCAAAACAAACATACACACACGGGCAGCAAAACAAACACACACACACAGGCAGCAAAACAAACACACATACACAGGCAGCAACACAAACACACACACATACACACAGGCAGCAAAACAAACACACTGTGACGCCTGCCAGCGTTGGCAGAATCGCCTCTCGGTAGCCACTAGCGCTCGCCCGGGCAGTGAAATGGGCTACAGTCTATCTACAATGTTGTACTTTCTTTCTTGTGAATCGTCATGTCACAGGCAGTATAGAAGTGGTCTTTATTTTCGCCTGTGACAATGCATTATATTTTATATCATGAGTTGAATATAAGATGCATTGTTGTGTAGAGTTGAGAGGAAGAGCGAGCGAGCAGCGTGGGGGTAGTGAGTGTTGCTTTCCCTCCTCCTTCCTCCCTCCCAGAGGACTCCCTCGCCCGCGTGGTCTTTCTCTCGGTTTTGATTGGCTGGTGGTTCCTGGCGCCTTCTGCAGGCCTGCTGCCTGGTGACGTAGCGGCCTGTGATTGGCCGACCACCATGCCTTTGTGTGATCCTGAGGGTCCCGAGGAGCTACCTTCCTCAGAGCTTGCCTGACCAGCATACCCTTCACACCTCCCTTGCCACCTGTCCCCGACTTCTACCTATAGAACACTTTCTCTCTCTCTCAACTTCTTACCTCTCATTCTTCCAATCTATTTAACATCATAACTCCCCTTTGGTTCTACACGATTTCATATATCGGCCATCGTATTATATGCTGAAGCTCTCAGATATTCCATGTTTAGTTAGACATTTTGGAGGGGTTAACATTTTGTCTGTAGAGGTTCGACACACTCGCGGTGTCTCCCTAGCTTTTGCTTGGTTGTCTGCTGGGCTATTTAATGCTAGACTTGGGTAAGGCTACTGGTGTTGTGATTTCCTATGTGTACCAGGTTTTGTTGAACTTGTACAATCGCAACGGATACGTGGGAAGCCTAGGTTGTCTTTCTGACTGTGTACCTTGTGAGTTTAGCACTGTGTTGCGAGTGAGGGCTTTTGCCTCTGCCACCCAACACTGTGCTAACTCGTTTTGCTTTGACTTTGAGAGGGTCGCCAGGAGAGAACCAGATACTAGCGATCTGGATCTCTCAAGAGAGCACCCTGTCATTTAACGTAATTTGGCCGTACAGTCTTAAGGACCTCGCTACGAGCTTGCAGCCATTGTTTCCTAGCCTACTACATCCCTGACTTTTTGCCTAGCAGACACCCGATTAGGATTATAAACTCTTATGTTATGTATGCAGCATTTTTTCTTGATAACGTGAGTGTAAGCAGGTTTGTTGTACATAATTTGTTGTGTGGAGAAGTACTTCTTTTGTTGGTTGGAGTCATACTATTATTTATTGTCTCTCTCTCTCAGAACACTGTATTGCCACTCGACTTGTCGAAATGTCCAGCTTTTTTAACTCAAAATGTTGCTCGCTAATTAGTTAAACATCTTCAGCTTCAGATTGTTCCTAGCTACACATCAGGTAGACTTTTTTGTTCAGACATTAGGATTTTCAGTTTATGTATTCTTTTTTATAGGAGTAACTTTGGTTAAAGAGAATATGCGTTCTAGTTTGTTGTTAAATCATTGCGCATTTATCATTTATTAAGCTCTCTATCTTTTTCCTTGTATACATTATTAACGTAATTGGTATGTTGTTGTGATCAGGCTGTATCAGAGATCATCAGCCTGTAGTAGTAGTGCATTTATACAGAGTTATAGGATACCCGCTATCGCAGATTTAACTCTGGAGGGTATAGGTGTTTTTGTTCGCCGGCATTATAAGTTCGAGGGTTGGATCTAGTGTTACCATTGTGGCTGTGTGCCTTTCTAGTCCAATGATTATGAGCCCTTGTTTTATACGAGTCCCGGTCGTAACAACACACACAGGCAGCAAAACAAACATATACACACAGGCAGCAAAACAAACACACACACACAGGCAGCAAAACAAACACACACACACACACAGGCAGCAAAACAAACACACATACACAGGCAGCAAAACAAACACACACACACAGGCAGCAAAACAAACACACACGTGGGGATTGTAGGCACCAATCGATCAGGGCTAGACCCAGGTTAGGTTATAGGCATGTGATAAAGAGTCGCTGGAACTCCTGTTTCATTTGCTTGGCCTCTCTTACTGATTTTCTTTGTGCCTCATTTACACAGAGCAATCCAGCTAGCTCTCACAAACACCTCCTCCTCCTATCCACTTCACTAAACTAAACATGCACACCACACTTCATTCCTCCACACCAACATTTTTAAAAATTATGAATTTCAGCCCAGCCTCGGAGTCCATAGGGGGGGGGGGGCGGGGGGCATATAGGCCCCCACACCCGACCGACCATCCCCTGACGATCCCACAAAATTACCTGGACCGCAGCCTGTTACTCTTTCTATTGATTTCTGCAACATTCGCGGACTTTCCTCTAACTTTCACTCTGTTGAACACCATCTCTCCTCCTACAAACCTGATCTTCTCTTCCTCACCGAAACTCAGGTGTCAGTAGTAACATCCAGCAACCCCTTTTCTGTATCCTCCTACTTTCTCTATCCTAGTTTCAAAGCCAAAGGCGGATGTTGTGCATATGTGCACAACAAACTCACTTGCTCTCGTGTTCCCGATTTCGACTCCTCTGAATTCTCTACTTTATGGCTCAAACTTTCCTGTCATTCTCTTACTAAATATTTCTGTGCTGTCTATCTTTCCTCTAACTCTACCAACTTTTCCAAATTCTTTGACTATTTAAACTCTACAGTGGAACACATTCAATCCATTTCTCCTTTCTCAGATATCTCCATCTTAGGAGATTTCAACGTTCACCACCGCCAATGGCTCTCCTCTCACACTACTGATCCACCTGGTGAACAAGCCTACATCTTTTCTACCATAAATGACCTAGAGCAGTTAGTTCAGCATCCCACCCGTATCCCGGATCATATCAGAGATCGGCCCAACATTCTTGACTTGTTTCTTACTTCTAACCCTTCTTCTTATACTGTCAATATTTTCTCTCCTTTGGGCTCCTCCGACCATAAACTTATCTCTGTCAACTGCCCTATCTCTCCAGTATGGCCACCCGATCCTCCTAGCCGGCGGCGCTTGTGGCACTTTGGCGCTGCCGACTGGGAGGCTCTCCGGCAGTACTTCTTTGATTTCCCATGGAATGATTTCTGCTTCCGTGGCCGGGGACCCTCGGAGAATGCTGAACGCATTACCGAGGTAATCCTATCGGGCATGGAAGCACACATCCATTCTCTTTCTCTCAGACTAATGCTAACAAATCTTGGTTTACTCACGCCTGTTCTACTGCTGTCCGCAATAAGGAGGAAGCATTCAAACGGTACCGACGCCTTAAAACTCAAGACTCTCATTCTTCCTATGTTTCTGCCCGGAATCAAGCCAAATCTGTTCTTCGACTTGCCAAACACTCTTTCATCAATAATAAATGCACTGAACTATCCAAATCTAGCTCTTCCCAAGCTTTCTGGCATCTAGCCAAAAACCTATCCAACAATTTCTCTTCTTCACCTTTCCCTCCCGTTTCCCATTCTGATGGCACAACCATCACTTCTTCCTCTGACAAAGCTAAACTCTTCGCTCAAACTTTTGCTAGAAACTCCACCTTGGATGATTCCGGTGCTATTCCTCCCTCTCCACCCTCCTCTCTCTTACTTATGCCTAATATCCTTATCTCTTCTAAAGATGTACTTTCTACCCTCTCTGGGCTTAATACTAATAAGGCATACGGTCCGGACGGTGTTCCTCCTGTTGTTCTCAAAAACTGTGCTTCCGTGCTGACTCCCTGCCTAGGCAAACTCTTTCATCTCTGTCTATCCTCTAACGTCTTCCCTTCATGCTGGAAGTTTGCTCACATTCAACCTGTCCCAAAGAAGGGTGACCGCTCTCAACCCTCCAACTATCGTCCAATTGCTCTCATCTCTTGTCTTTCTAAAAATTTTGAAACTATTCTTGCTTCCAAATTTCTTAAGCATTTCTCTTCTCATAATCTGCTCTCAGATCGCCAGTATGGCTTCCTTAAGGGTCGCTCTACCAGTGATCTTCTTTCATATCTTACTAACTTTTGGTCATCCTCCTTTCGGGACTTCGGTGAGACTTTTTCTATTGCACTAGACATATCGAAAGCCTTCGATAGAGTCTGGCAAATATCTTTAATTTCTAAACTACCCTCCTTCGGTTTCTATCCCTCCATCTGTGCCTTTGTCTCTAATTTCCTTTTCGGCCGTTCCATAGCCGCGGTTGTGGACGGCCATTGTTCACTTCCTCACCCTATAAACTCCGGTGTTCCTCAGGGCTCTGTCCTATCTCCTATTCTTTTTCTAATTTTTATAAAATAATGATCTCCAACTGTACCTCAATTCCTATCCATTCATACGCAGACGACTCAACCTTACACTACTCCATTAGTTTTTCAGAACGCCCCAGCCAGCAATCCCTCAACGACAAACGTAATGAAGCCATAGAACTCTTATATTATGATCTAAATACTATCTCCAATTGGGGCAGAGAAAACCTTGTTACCTTTAATGCTTCCAAAACCCAATTTCTCCATCTATCTACCCGTAAGGAACTCCCAGCGGACTATCCCTTATTCTTCAACAATACAAAAATCAATCCTTCATCTTCTCTCAATATTCTTGGTGTCTTCTTTTCTTCTGCTCTCAGTTGGAAGGACCATATTACCAGTCTTGCTAAGGCAGCCTCCCAGAAGCTGGGTGTGCTCAACCGCCTTAGGGGGTTCTTTTCCCCTGCACAGCTTCTTGCTCTGTACAGGGGCATAGTGCGTCCTTGTATTGAGTATTGTTCACATGTGTGGGGAGGTTCCTCTCACACTGCTCTCCTAGACAAAGTTGAAACGAAGGCCTTTCGTATCATTAACTCCCGTCCACTCACCAACCCTCTGCAATCTCTCTCTCTCCGCCGCAATGTTGCATCTCTCTCGCTACTATAATAATCAGTGTTCCTCAGAGCTTTCCCAGTGTATAACACCTCCTTTACGTAGGGCAGGTGGTACCCGTCTTGCAACTCAATCCCACCCATACTCTGTGCAACTCTCCAACCCAAGAGTGAAACTTTACTCTCAAACTTTCTTCTACTCAACAGCTGAGCTCTGGAACTCTCTCCCAGAATTAGTCTTTTCCTCTTCCTATGACTTAAATTGCTTCAAACTCAGTGTGTCCAGGCATTTTGGCTCGAACGTTCCTTGATTTTGGCCCTGTCACTCTTTCAACTATGGGGGAGGCACTCGCTATAGGCAGTTCTGCCTTTTGCCTACCTCAATCACATAGAAAAAAACAAAAAACAAAAAACACACACACAGGCATCAAAACAAACACACACATACACACAGGCAGCAAAACAAACAAACACACACACAGGCAGCAAACCAAACACACACACACATACACACAGGCAGCAAAACAAACACACACACAGGCAGCAAACCAAACACACACACACAGGCAGCAAAACACACACACACACAGGCAGCAAAACAAACACACACACACAGGCAGCAAAACAAACACACACACACATACACACAGGCAGCAAAACACACAAACACACACACACACACAGGCAGCAAAACAAACACACACACACAGGCAGCAACACAAACACACACACACAGGCAGCAAAACACACACACCCACACAGGCAGCAAAACAAACAGACACACACAGGCAGCAAAACAAACACACACACACACAGGCAGCAAAACAAACAATCACACACAGGCAGCAAAACAAACATACACACACAGGCAGCAAAACAACACACACACACAGGCAGCAAAACACACACACACACACAGGCAACAAAACAAACACACACACACAGGCAGCAAAACAAACACACACACACATACACACAGGCAGCAAAACAAACATACACACACAGGCAGCAAACACACACACACACACACACACAGGCAGCAAAGCACACACACACACATACACACAGGCAGCAAAACAAACACACAAACACACAGTCAGCAAAACACACACACACAGGCAGCAACACAAACACACACACAGGCAGCAAAACAAACACACACACACAGACAGCAAAAAACACACACACACATACACACAGGAAGCAAAGCACCCACTCACCCACACACAAACACAAACATATATACAGGATAGGTGAAGAATTATATATATACAGATAACTGGTTTCCGAGCCCAGTGACATGAATGGTCCATCCAGTAGAGGGAGGGGAGAGAAACGAGGCGATAAACATGATAGGATATACACATGGAGAGAGAGAGAGAGAGAGAGAGAGAGAGAGAGAGAGAGAGAGAGAGAGAGAGAGAGAGAGAGAGAGAGAGAGAGAGATGGTAATGAGTTTAATCCGTTCAGTACCGGTTCCGTCCTTTTCATTATATGCTGGCTACTATTAGACGATTTTATCAGGTTTTACAAGGACCTCCAGTAATTAACAGGCTTCTAACTATCTCACTTAACAATTTTTGCTACCACAAATGCTACACAAAATCGTCTAAAGATAGCTAAAATAAGATGAATACGACGTTGTCGGTACAGTACGGATTAGGAGATCTTAGGATTGGGAGGGAATGTGGGAGAACTCAATAGTATATGGCCATTTTCTTGGTGCGTAAAATTCCCGCAAAAATATATATTTATTTTTAATATGCTGAAAGTGACTGGCGTACCTCTCTCTCTCTCTTTCTCTCTCGCAAACCTTCCAGGTCAAACTCCTCTGAAAGACAAAGACCATCAAGTTCCTGGTAGTTGAGAAGCTTTGTTGGACCCAGTGAGTGATTTACCAGCCTAAGTCGTGAGGAGGGGGGTAAAACGTATAAGCTGCTCGTAACACTGTCTCCTTATTTCAATTCTAAGAACAAATTTGGTCCACTTTTTGCCCACTCAAAAGGACCGTAAAAGCGTATCAGAAAGCTTGGTAAATGAACTTTATGTAGTCAGTATTTACCCCCTTGAGGATTGTGACGCACTTTTAGCAGTTCATTGTGATTCTCAATTGGCGATTTAATACAGCTTAGTAAGATAGGTGTTAGTTAAAATGGTAAAGACTATCTCAAATAACCCGCTCACCCCCATATACAGTACAGTACATTTCCTAAGCTGCATAACATTCTCTAATGAAAGCCGGAATAAACTGTCAAAACTCGTCAGGATTCTCAAGGTGTTAAAAGTGTGTATGGTTGTAAAAAAAAGCTTTATACATTTAATCGGTATGCTATATATATGTTTATACATTGAATCAGTATGCTATATATATGTTTATACATTGAATCAGTATGCTATATATATGTTTATACATTGAATCAGTATGCTATATATATGTTTATACATTGAATCAGTATGCTATATATATGTTTATACATTGAATCAGTATGCTATATATATGTTTATACATTGAATCAGTATGCTATATATATGTTTATACATTGAATCAGTATGCTATATATATGTTTATACATTGAATCAGTATGCTATATATATGTTTATACATTGAATCAGTATGCTATATATATGTTTATACATTGAATCAGTATGCTATATATGTTTATACATTGAATCAGTATGCTATATATATGTTTATACATTGAATCAGTATGCTATATATATGTTTATACATTGAATCAGTATGCTATATATGTTTATACATTGAATCAGTATGCTATATATATGTTTATACATTGAATCAGTATGCTATATATGTTTATACATTGAATCAGTATGCTATATATATGTTTATACATTGAATCAGTATGCTATATATGTTTATACATTGAATCAGTATGCTATATATATGTTTATACATTGAATCAGTATGCTATATATATGTTTTAACATTGAATCAGTATGCTATATATATGTTTATACATTGAATCAGTATGCTATATATATGTTTATACATTGAATCAGTATGCTATATATATGTTTATACATTGAATCAGTATGCTATATATATGTTTATACATTGAATCAGTATGCTATATATATGTTTATACATTGAATCAGTATGCTATATATATGTTTATACATTGAATCAGTATGCTATATATATGTTTATACATTGAATCAGTATGCTATATATATGTTTATACATTGAATCAGTATGCTATATATATGTTTATACATTGAATCAGTATGCTATATATATGTTTATACATTGAATCAGTATGCTATATATATGTTTATACATTGAATCAGTATGCTATATATATGTTTATACATTGAATCAGTATGCTATATATATGTTTATACATTGAATCAGTATGCTATATATATGTTTATACATTGAATCAGTATGCTATATATATGTTTATACATTGAATCAGTATGCTATATATATGTTTATACATTGAATCAGTATGCTATATATATGTTTATACATTGAATCAGTATGCTATATATATGTTTATACATTGAATCAGTATGCTATATATGTTTATACATTGAATCAGTATGCTATATATGTTTATACATTGAATCAGTATGCTATATATATGTTTATACATTGAATCAGTATGCTATATATATGTTTATACATTGAATCAGTATGCTATATATATGTTTATACATTGAATCAGTATGCTATATATATGTTTATACATTGAATCAGTATGCTATATATATGTTTATACATTGAATCAGTATGCTATATATATGTTTATACATTGAATCAGTATGCTATATATATGTTTATACATTGAATCAGTATGCTATATATATATGTTTATACATTGAATCAGTATGCTATATATATGTTTATACATTGAATCAGTATGCTATATATATGTTTATACATTGAATCAGTATGCTATATATATGTTTATACATTGAATCAGTATGCTATATATATGTTTATACATTGAATCAGTATGCTATATATATGTTTATACATTGAATCAGTATGCTATATATATGTTTATACATTGAATCAGTATGCTATATATATGTTTATACATTGAATCAGTATGCTATATATATGTTTATACATTGAATCAGTATGCTATATATATGTTTATACATTGAATCAGTATGCTATATATATGTTTATACATTGAATCAGTATGCTATATATGTTTATACATTGAATCAGTATGCTATATATATGTTTATACATTGAATCAGTATGCTATATATATGTTTATACATTGAATCAGTATGCTATATATATGTTTATACATTGAATCAGTATGCTATATATATGTTTTGCTTCGAAACGATGGAATATCAAAGCGAGGAAATGTTTTCGTGCAATAAAAACAGAGCGATTAATGACATCAAAGCTTGTTTTGCACTTTGCGCGCGCCTACGTGTGTGTGTGTGTGTGTGTGTGTGTGTGTGTGTGTGTGTGTGTGTGTGTGTGCGCGATCTAAGGGTGTTTACTGTAAATTTCATATTGTGTATTTGTATTTTGTGTGGCTATTATAAGTGGGATGCTGGTACAAATAATACTGTAATATAGAACACGAATCAGGTTGACTAGTTTCGAAATATGATTTGTATTAAGAAAACCTGCGTACAACTACATAGCCTATAGCAGTATCTTCTGATTCAATGCATTTAATGTATGTGCACACACACACACACACACACACACACACACACACACACATTAATAACATTAATTAGCATGTTTGTTCACGTGTACTCATCTGGAATATCGCATCCCATATTCTTTAACGGGAGATAAGTCGTATTTTCTGGTCCCCCTTCTTCCTCATGTTTAGTACCATTAGTTCTCAGATTTTATGAATTTCTTCCCATTACTCTGGCGATTTAAAATCCTTTCGCCCAATTTCTTTGTCAATATTTAGAATTTTCATGTCATTCAAGTGTCGATATTTTCCTGGCGAGAGATAGCGAGCCTGTAATTTAAGAACAGGCCTTTGGCCGGGACATATATATATTGAAGGAGGGTCTGGGGAGGGGTGGGGGGTGGCGTGGAAGTTATTAGGTTTGATGAAGGTCTAGGGAGGAAACTAAAAACAATTTAAAATTATAAACAAATGAGGAAATATAGATTTTATTCCTATGTTGATAAGGGAGACAAAAGGAAAAACTGCCTGTAACGAGTGCCTCCCCCAGAGTTGAAAGAATGACAGGGCCAAAATCAAGGAATATGTTAGAGTCAAAATGTCTGGTGTTACGATCCAGGTTCTCAAAGACACAGGGCTCTTCAACATTGGACTAGATAATGGCAAAAAGCAACAACGGTAACACTAGATCCAACCCCTGCTTTAAACACTGGAAAACAAAACACCATTACCGCCCTGAGTCGTGCCTGGACAACGAGGTATCCTATGACTCGGTAACTGGTGCACACACACTATGCTGACGCTCAATGAAACAGCCTATTCTCAAACATTAAAAGATTACTCGATTATGTTACACAAAGAAAATATAGTTAACGTGATTAATTAACGTTACGTTACGGTAGATACTCAAATAACTGGCACTCCTGTATTAAAGAAAGTGCAATGCTAGTCCTGCAACATCAACTGGAAACTTCTGAAATAAGTCTGATGCTGGGAAGATGTTCGTAAAGAATCTTGAACAATTATAATGCAGAATACGGGTCACAATAAATGCTAGGACATATAGTAATAATAGGCAGGCGAATAATAAAGACTGCGCAAAGGTAGTAATGCTCGACAACTAAAGAAATGCTTTGTGACACAATGCAACAGCCTACTCGGGTTGTGCAACTCAACAACAACCTCGGCTCAAAACAGCAGTAAATAATAATGCTGCATACATAAAATAATGGGGCTTATCTCTAACCAGTGTCTGCTCAGTTAATAAAGTCTAGCTGGGGTATCAAGGCAGGGCAACAATGGGCGAGCATGCGGCTCGTAGCCTAACGTTGTCCGAGGGTCGTATAATGAAGATTACGTTCTATGACGGGGATGCTCTCTTGATAAATCTAGGTCTCTAGTACCTAGCTCTATCCTGGCGATCCCTCAGAAGTCAACACAAAGAGGCAGCACTATGTTGTGAGGGATAGGCTATGGCCCTCTCACACCACAGCGCTGTGCTCGCAAAGTAAACCAACCCGAAGACAACTTAGGCTCCCACAGTACCTGTCGATGTTGTGCAGAGCTTAGCTAACACTGCACACATCGGAGACAACGACACAGTAACCTTACCCTTAGTCTAGCTTTAGATAACCAAGCAGAATCACTCAACACCTTGCAAGGGAGACATATACCGGTCTACAACCTTCCCGAGAGAGGACACATACGGAAAAGTCCGTCACTCTAAACCTCAATAAAGCATAATACCTCCTTAACCTAATACATGGAAATATCTGAGAGCTTCGCGTACAATACGACTGGTCGACGGTGAACGTCTATGCTGAAACCAGAAGGGATGTTGAGTTTAATAAAGATTAGAGAATGGGAAAGGAGAAGTCGAGAGAGAGAGATAGTATGCAAAGTAGCGAGTATGGGGGACAGAATTGCAAAGGATGTAGGTGATACGCGTGTCAGGCAAGCTCTGAGCTGGTAAAAAACACGAGGCAGCGACGGGAAGGGACTAGTTGACCACCCGGCCGCCAACGCCGTCAGCGCCCAAGCGAGCCGCGTCATAGCTCACCACGCTGCTGGGTGTACTCCTTCACACTCTCTCGCTCGCCTCCCACACAAGCAACATTTATATTATAGCGAATATAAAATATAAGGCGCGGCCACAGACCAAAACAAAGACCACTTCTAGACTGTCTGTGGCAACACGACACTAATGAAATAAAGAAGATCATTCCAGGACAACTGCAGCCCATCCCTCCATCCTGGCGAGCGCTAGCGAGCTGCAATGCCCCACGCAACCATTCTGCCAACGCCGGGAGGCGTCACACTGGACACACGGAGTTCGAAGCAATTTAAGTAATAGGATGAAGGAAAGATGTTTCAGGGAGAGAGTTCCAGAGCTCAGCTGTTGAATAGAAGAAAGATTGGGAGTATCGTTTCATTCTTAATTTAAGTTGGAGAGTTGCACAGAGTAGGGGTGGGATTGTGTTGCAAGATGGGTGCTATGTACCCTACGTTGAGGAGTTGGTGTTCACTGAGAGAGCTCTGAGGAACACTGATTATTGTAGTAGCTATAGCATGACAGGGGAGGGGGGGGGATAACCGTCGAACGTTTTTAATTCTCTTATCAACAAGCCCTTTGGCAAACTGATGGGGTCATCAGAGATGTTCATGACCTTCAGAGAATATATTGACGGGGACAGCAAAGCGGGTAAGGTCAAACAATGGGGAGTGACGTGGGAGGCAGGTGAAAACAAGAGTGGCGCCGTAGATGATCGGTTGATAGGGACCCAAGCTTGGTGATGGGAGGGGTATAGAAATGGTGGCGGCGGTGGTGGCTTTAGCAATGAGGTGTGGGGATTGAGGCTGGTTAACAAAATATAGGCGCTGGCGCTTGCAATCGATTTGCCGTTTAATATTTGCAGCAAGTCTTGCCCGAGGTACCCGTTGTACGAGGCATCGTATGAATCGATAACTATGAATTTATGGTCCACCGGGGCCTTGTGGGGAGGATTGATACTGATGGGATATGTTTCACCTTAAATGTGTAGGGGATTATTTCCGGCGCTAACTAGCTGGACTGAGGAAGGTTTCGGTGGTCAGAATTTATGACGCAGGCGGTTACAGAAAGGCGCGTGTAGACAGGACCGGTGCCCATGTCTGGCAACCCATTTAGTTTCAATTTGTGGTAAATGGGCGGTTGATGCAATATGTTACGGACCCCCGCAACCTGGTAGGGTGTCGGAGGTGCTTCTAAAAATCCAGCTCATATGAGGAGTCGGCTAGTGGGTAAGCGGGGATTTGGAGCAAGGGCGTCGGGGTTCACGTCATGCGTTTGCGTGGGGTACTGAGGGGGGTGTTGAAGGTGGTGATGTCCGGATTCGGTAGCCATGAGGTGTTGCTAACTTTGGGGGTAATGACAGTAAGGCCGTTTGCCATGGTATGCATTTCCCCAGGAATTCGGTGTCGGGCGAGGTTGATAATTATGGAAACGCTGAGATGACGCGGGTGGGTTAGACTGGGGTCTGTCACAGGCTCGCCAAGGTTTTAACACCTTACGAGCGGCCTATGCGGTTTATTTATGTGTACCGCCCAGCGGGGTGTTTTTAGCCAAAATAGGGCTGTTTACGTGATCATTTTCATGCCTAAATAAGACCCAGAACGTAAAACAAGTACCTATCCCTGAAAGGGCATAAACAGAGCTTTCGAATGACACCATAACGATCCTTGTATGATAGATAGTTTTCTTGCAATAACCGTGCAACGCGAGTGCAAAAAGCAGGTAATTCGGTACTTTCGGTACATAATTGAGTATGTAGCGAGTGAGAGAGGGAGGAGGGAGCTGAGATTTGTGTCAGTAGGTTCGCCGTGGTGGTCTGGAGCAGTCATACACTCGCTAGTCTCCTGCCACCACTTGTCTCTCTCTCTCAGCCACATTACGTGCTGAAATTGCCACTCGAGTTATGTCGAGCGCCGCCACATAGTCCAGCTTTATTTAACTCGACTTAAGTGGTGAGCCGCTTTTTAAGGGTTAAGGGACAGTTACCCTGGCATAGAGAAAATTTGTACAGGTTCACCCGAGTTAGTCGAGAGTTGTATTGATTATTTATGGGAGCGTATTGTGGGGTGGGGGGTTGTATGGTGAGGGGTTGGGAGGATACTGGGCAAAATCGTACTGCGATTGTTGAGGTAGATACTGTTGCAACTGGTGCCTCTGAGGGACTGAGGTAGGTGCAGAAGGCTAAGGGTGGGTCGGTGTGTGACTGAGGGCGCAGACTTGGTTTGGTGGAACGAGGGGGAATGGACAACAATATCCTTATAATTATGAAATCCTGTGCGGGTGTGGTGGTTTCATGAACTACTGCCTCACGTTATCGGGTAATATGCGGGTCAACTTGTCAAAAATGTCATTATTTATAGATTCAACATTAGCTTCAGGGTAGGCAACCTGAGCACACTTATGGAGTTGCAGCAAGGTGTCATTGAAATCCCCATTATACGTTGTTGAATGCAATTTACTATGGGCGGGGATGTGACCGAGTGAAGGTTGGAGGGTTGTGATTATGAGTTTTAAATTCGCCCCAGGGCGTCTCAGTGGTAACTATACCCGACAGCTTGGTGTATGTCCAGAATCCGATATTAGCCATCATATTATGTGCTAATGTCCATTGTGTCAGAGCACAAAGCTGCAATGGGCGAATTGGAACCTTCTCCCGACATGTTGACTGTACAGGTACTAGGTATACATTACTGGCAAAACTTGAAAGTCAACCCATTTTGAAGAGCTCTACAACTACTTCCAGCTTCACAGTACACTGCTGCCACCAGTAAGATACCATCTTCTATTACAGAGAGTTGAGTAAACTTTACCGTATGTTGCAGGGTCCCGATTTGCCGAGGGGGAGGTGTTGAGAGAATACAATAGTAAGGTGTACAAGTTTATTATTAAAGATTATATTGGTTGGTATGCATGATTATCTTTACAGACACAAGGCAATGCAAAAATTATCAACATATATATATATATATAAGGCAAAATTGCAAGCATCAGCTATCAATAGGACATACAAATATAATGTAATTAGCACATTCACTGAGAGATGTAATAATGATGAATGAACTCCTAGGTAGGCTCAATTATGTTGGGGAATAACTAACTAGAGTTTAGCGTAAGGCGTATGTTAGGCAGACCTCTTAACTTATAGTTAAGCAGCGGTATGGTAACTTAGGGCAATATACCTATAGATGAATAATTACGTTATGGATAGCGTGTGAGAGTTTACTTGGTAAACTGATATTAATTGATTACGGTAAAGGGGGCCTGAAAGCCAAGTCTCAACTATTGCAAAGTGTCTTTATAAATCGCAGTAATAGCTTAAATAGCAAGCTACCAAGAGGCCAGGGAGCACTCTAGGTTACTACCTGAACATAATTTACTGTCAGGTAATCTAGGGCCTAGGAGCACATAGATTCTTACCTGTCCGGGATTACCCGTTGTAGGTAAGGCAGGTCAGGTAACACTGCAGGAGATCAGGTAACACTCAGTAGGGCCATTGAGCACCTATGGGGCCAGGGAGCACCCAGATCAAAGTAGGGGAGGTTGAGATACCTTCCCTTACCTGATTTGGGCACCTATCTACTTTCTAGGTGCTCTCTGTCCTAGAGGAGGCACAGGGAAAAAGGACACGTTTATAGGTAGTGTTGCTGGGGCCGATGTGTTGCTCTGGTCTAGGCGATGAGGGCAGGAGGGAGAGTAGTCGAAGGGCCCTCCTAATTCGCCGCCGGTAACCTTCCAGGGTCTAGGGTGACGTTAGGAAGGCCTGATTGTTGGGGGCATCGGTCGGGTCGGCCAATTCTGAACCGAACTGGTCTTTTGACGTCACAATAGGTCCCTCTGATAGGCGCCGCCTCTTCAGTGTGTGTTTTTTTAAGGGGATTTGTTGTTGTGATTGGAGGAGCTGTTCTTTTCGGAGGGGAACCGTATTGCTTTGGGGCCATTCTCTGTGGTGGTTCACTGGGATATTTTGGAGGGATATATATATATATATATATATATATATATATATATATATATATATATATATATATATATACCGGTATATATATAATTATATATATATATATAATAATACTAATATTACAACAAATATTCCCCCTCCCCATTAACCCTTACGGTACCAGTGACGTCCTTTCAATTATATTCTGGTAACTTTTAAACAATGTTATTCAGATTAAGACGGACATATTCCAATTAAATGGCTACAGACTATCTCGAGTAATCATTTTAGCTACCATAAATCCTTCCTAAGCTTCATAAAATCGTATACATATAGGTACAATAAAATAAAAAAGGTGTCGCCGGTACAGACAGGGTTAATTTAAACAAAACTAAGTCCACCTCATCTCGCCCTACCAAGCCTTTGTTTACGTACCTAACCTAATGTTATGTTTGGATACATTACCCCGATCGTTCTGGTAAAAGAAACGTATATAGCGAAAAAAGAAAGTCGGAAAACAACTAATTTTCTGTTATATTGCTACCGTGATCGTCCTAGTAAAAGAAAAGTAAATAGTGAGAGTAGGAACTCCACTAATGTTCTGTAATATTGCTATCGTGTTCGCCCTGGTAAAAGAAAACTGGATAGCGAACAAGAAAACTAAATAGCAAAACATAAAAATAAATAGGGGAAAAACGAAATAGGGAAAAAGAAGAGTAAGTCACGAAAAGATAAGTAAATACACAAAATTAACAGTAAATAGCGAATCATTAAAATATACCGATAGCGAAAAGTACTGTACAGACTGACATATATAACGAAATAACGAAAAAGAAGAGTAAATAGCAAAATAGAAACAATAAATAACAACAAAGAAAAGTACATAGCGAATAAGAAAAATTAATAGCGAAAAATAAATTAAAATAGCGAACATGAAAGCTAAATAGAAAAATAGAAAAAGGAAAGTGAATAGCGAAAAATATGAAGAAAAAAAACTTAAGTAGGAACCCAACTAATGTCCTTTACCATTGTTCCCGGACAGGTGGAGACTAATGGACAGTCTCATCACACCCTGGGCCTCGTTAACCTAACACTAAACTACTTCTTAAAAGGGTTAATAAGCTATTAAGTTTTCACAGCTTATAAACTGTTGAACGAAAGAGTGGAAATGCATATACTGTATATATACGATATATATATATATATATATATATATATATATATATATATATATATATATATATATATATATATATATATACAATATATATATATATATATATATATATATATAAATATATATATATATATATATATATACAGTATATATATATATATATATATATATATATATATATATATATATAGGGGAGGTGTGGCAGAGTGGTCTTGCCACTGGACTGGTAATCCAATGGACCCGGGTTCGAATCCCAATATGTCAATGGTAAGATATTATTGGGATGGAATTTGTGCTGTACCTAATTTCAGTACATTACCACAGCACACCGAAATGCCCCCAAAATACCCGCATTGTTCCCTGATTATGGCACTGTATGAATATTCCCATATTCAATATATGCTACAGGGGGGCAATGCCTAGTGAGTTAATTGCTCAATAGGTGGCGTCCTGAGAGTAAGGGTCCGAGTTTGGGGAGTGAGACAGTGAAGCGCGGAGGCGAGGCAGCTTCAGAGATGGAGTTAGGTTCGAGCCATTAATAGGTGCTTCGCATGTCTCACTCCCTAGACTGGAACAAGACCTCACGCGCCTCACCGTGTTCATCGGTAGAATGTACAGGCTCTCAGCCTATGCCCGAGAGGGAGTAGTTGGAATATAGAAAAAAACAAAAACAAATATTGCACATAGCCTACATGCATATAATTATACGGTTACCGCACAACTCAACCAGTGCCAAAGCAACCAGGGCCAACTAAATAGGTGTCAACATGAAGTTCTAACCCAACTCTACCTAACCTAACCTACCCTAACTTCACTTAACCTAACTCTGCTTAACCTAACTCTACCAAACCTAACTTGACATAACCTAACTCTACCTAACCTAACTTAACCTAACACGAGATAACCTAACGAAATTTAACCTAACCTAACGTAACCTAAATTGACCTGACCTAACTTAAACTAACCTAAGCTAACCTAACCCAACCTAAGCTAACCTAACATAAATTAACCTAACCTTACTCTACCTAACCTAACAGTATTAATTGGGTCGGTACTGGTTGAGAGCTACTGGTGTAAATGGTCTACTGGGTGAATTGTTTTGGTCACCCTTTCACATCACCCCCCCCCCCTTTTCCGCCTTCCCTTCTTTAATTCATCTTCATTGCTCTTTAAGATTATATTATCTTATATTCATGAAATTCGATGTATTCCTACTTTAACCTATTCAGTGCTGGTGACATCCTTTTCATTAGGCTATATGCTGATAACTATTAAGCTATTTTATCCAGCTTAGGAAGGACCTTTACCAATTAAAAGACTACAGATTATCTCAATTAATCCTTTTAGCTATGGTATCATATATCCTTCCTAAGCTTCATAAGGTCGCCTACATGTAGCTGAAATTAAACTGATATTGAAAGGGTAAATAAATATCTTGTGGACCTGCAGCCTGTACTCGCTCGAACTCTGTCTAGATAATAATCAGTTATAGTATACATTTATCTATCTATCTATCTATCTATCTATCTACTTAGGCCGAATCCCCACTTTTCCTTTTTTTCCGCTCAATGTGCGAGAACATGCCTTGTTCTCGCACATTGAGCGGAATTAGCAGGAAAATAGCCGCCTGGGCGTATTTTTACCTATGGGAACAGCTGCAATATATGTGTTAATAATATCATGTACTTTATCTGTATTTAACCCATTCTGTATCCGTGACGCGCATTTATATTAATTTAGTTTACTAATTCGACGATTATCTTCAGTTAGAAAATGCCTCCAGCAATAAACAGGGTTCGAACAATGTTACGTAACCCATTATACCACCACAGATCCTTCATAAACTGCACAACATGAAGCTAGAATACAATTATACACACATCGCCGTTACTGTAAGCCATTATACCACCACAGATCCTTCATAAACTGCACAACATGTAGCTAGAATACAATTATACACACATCGCCGTTACTGTAAGCCATTATACCACCACAGATCCTTCATAAACTGCACAACATGTAGCTAGAATACAATTATAAACACATCGCCGTTACTGTAAGCCATTATACCACCACAGATCCTTCATAAACTGCACAACATGTAGCTAGAATACAATTATACACACATCGCCGTTACTGTAAGCCATTATACCACCACAGATCCTTCATAAACTGCACAACATGTAGGTAGAATACAATTATACACACATCGCCGTTACTGTAACCCATTATACCACCACAGATCCTTCATAAACTGCACAACATGTAGCTAGAATACAATTATACACACATCGCCGTTACTGTAAGGGTTAACCCACTCTGCAGGAGACTAACTGTAATTATACAGTAGGTGATCCAACAACATAGAACCTTGTAAACTACAATAGTGTTTTATATTACTATTATTGTTGTTGTTGTTGTTGTTGTTGTTGTTGTTCCCTAAGCTGCCTGGCCGAACAGCCCCGAGTCCCTGAGAAAGGCCATGGCCACGATCGGGCTTTCCCACAGAGCTCTCATTGAGTGTAGATTGTGTTGTTGGCGTAAGTGGTTGTGTGAAATGCAGTCTTCTATGATGTGTTTAATGGTATGGGGTGCTGTGTTACATCCCGGGCAGGCGTCGACAACGGAGTCATCCAGTCTCTTCTGATAGCTCAGGAGAGCTGGATGGTGTGTCCGCATCTCAGCCTGGCCAGGTGGACTCTGTCCTCGCGAGGAAGGGAGGATTCGGAAGGATGGATTTCGGGAGGTCGTGCATGCAGCTGCGTGTTGTCTGTGAGTGAGTGGATGGATCGGTGAGAGATATGAGTATGGATGTGCTTTTGGAAGTTGGTTCGGGGTGGGCAGGGAGGCAGAGAGGACAATAATTGTGTGTGATACCGTGTGCTGGGTGTTGTTTTGATATTTCTTGGTGTCTGTGGGTGTGTTGCCATGTAGTTTAGTGGGTGGTCTTGGTTCGTGGAGGCTGCTGCCAGGAATTGAGTGCCTCTCATGTCCAGATGGTCTTTGACTTTGAGGATTTTGGTTTCTTGATGTAGGTGATCTGTGGGTGAAGTAGCTGTGCAGCCTGTAATGATCTTCAGGGCTTTGTTTTGAATAGTCTGTAAAGTCTTATGATGTGTTTCAGCTAGGTTAGAAGCCCAGGCTGGGCTTGCATATTCCATCACTGATCTTATGTATTGTTTATATACTGTGGTGGTAGTTTCTTTGTTGTGTCCAAATTTTGTGTGAGCCAGTGACCTGAGGGCGTTAAGTCTGGGTGTCAGTTTCATTTTATTGTTTGTGGTGTGCTGTTTGAATGTCATATGAGTATCATATGTTACTCCTAGGATTTTGGGTGTGTGTGTATGTGTTAGGGGTGTGTTGTTTATGGTGAGTTGAGGGATGTATTCGTGTTCTCCTGTCCAACTTGTGAGCAGGGTTGCGGTGGATTTGGCTGGGGCTAGATTAAGTCTGTTTGTAGTGCACCAGACATGTAGTGTGTTGAGATAGGGTTGAAGGAGATCTGTTGCTCTTTTTGGGTCATGGTGTGTGCATGTGAGTGTTATGTCATCTGCATAGGAGGCTAAGTTTATTTGGGGCGTATTGGGTGTAGTTATATCGTGCATGTACAGATTGAAGAGTGCGGGCGATAGGACGGATCCTTGTGGGACTCCGTTTGGAAAGTTTCTGATTTTAGATGACTGACCGGCAAAAGATACGTGTGCACATCTGCCTGCTAGGAAGTTGGCCAGCCATCTTTTTGTGTTGCTGTGCATGTTTGTGTTGTAGATTTTGTTTGTTAGGTTGTGGCGGGGTATGGCATCGAAGGCTTTACTAATGTCGAGTGTGGCTAATAGTGATCTGTGTGGTGGTCTAGCTGAGTTGATGCCATCGAAAGCTCTTTGTGTAAGGTCTGTGAGAAGAGTGTTTGTGGAGTGCAGTGGCCTAAAGCCATGTTGTGTTGGAGCTAGGGGTAGGTCAGGTGTAATTAGTTGTAATACTAGGTGTTCCATGACTTTGGAGGGGGAGCAAAGGAGTGTGATGGGGCGGTGCGAGGAGGGTAGCGTGGGGTCATTGTTGGGTTTGGGGAATGTGATGATGATACCATGCTTCCAAATGTCTGGTATTGTGTTGTGTGAATAGCTGTAGTTTGATATGTTAGTGAGTGCTTATATGCCTTGTGGTCCCAGGTGTCTGAGGTGTATGTTGCTTATGTTGTCTAGGCCACAGGTGGGTGAGTGCTTGAGATTGTTGATGATATGCTTTGTCTGGTGAAGGGTGTATAGTCAGGGTCTGTGGGGAATTGTCTCTTACGTCGGATGACACGTCGGTCATCTTTGTGAGGTTTTAGGTGGCTGACATGTGAGAAGTGATTGATGAGAGTGTTTGCTTGTTGTTTACATGAAGGAGTAGAGTCTGTTGTTGTGATTGCAGCATGTGATTGTGTTGTGTTGCTGTTGGAAAGTGTGATGCTGTTTAGTGTTTTGTAGATTTTTTTGGGGTTTGTTTTGTGATCAAGTGTTTGTAGGAAGTTATTCCAATTTAGTTTTTGTTGTTAGTTTGGGTGTTGAGTGCTTGAATTTGTTGTGTGATGTCTTGTGTGTGGGGAGAACAACCAACAACAGCACTATTGATCCTTATGAGGCTGCTTGAATCTAACCTACCTAGTCAATGTGGAATACAAATATAATAAAGATATGTTAGAAGGCTATGTGAAAGAGTGATGGAAAGCGTAGTATGGAAGTTCATCCTAGCAACATTTGGAAGATGGTAATTTTTCTGGTCCCCTTTCTTCTTCGTTTAGCCCCATTAATTTTCAGATTTTAAGACGTTCGGCCAATTAGTTTGGCTATTTTAAGACCTTTCGCCTCATTTGTTGTCAATATTAAGACTTTTGTGTCAATTAGGTATCGATTTTTACCTGGCGAGCGATAGCGAGCCTGTATTTTAAGAGGAACCGGCCTTCAAAGGTTTAAAAGAATCAACGGTGCTGCAGTCTATAACGTCTCGGGGAAGCCCATTCCACAAGTTGACCACTCGATTGAAGAAGAAATTCTTAAGATTCGTGGGAGTTAAAAGATTTACCATTCATTTTGCAACCGTTTCCCCACGTGTAATTAGATTGGTCGATAGTGAAGTACTTACTACAGTTCATATTGTCGATGCCTTTGATGATTTTGAACACTTGAATTAAGTCGCCTCTTAATCTGCGTTGGGTTAAAGGAAATAGATTTAATTTTCTAAGACTAGGTATAATTTTGGTAACTCAACGTTGAACTCGTTCTAGCTTATCTATATCTTTTTGGTGGTAAGGGCACCAGGATTGAACGCAGTATTTCAGAAGAGGGCGGACTAAGGAGTTGTAAAGAGTTAGGATAACTTCTTTAGATTTATGCTCAAATGACCTGCCTATAAAGCCAATTATTTTGTTTGCCTTCATAACAACTTCTGAACATTGTGGACTCGGTTTTAGGTTACTCGATATTGTTACTCCCAGATCGATTTATCTGTCTAAACTCTTTAGCTGAGTGCCATTCATCGAATAGATTGCTTTCTCATTTTGGTATCCGATATGTAGTACTATACATTAATCCGCATTGAAACTCATTTGCCAAATTTGGGCCCAATATGACAACTTATCTAGATTGTGTTGTATATCGTCAACTTGTTCTTTTGAGAGTAAGCTATTTGCAATTCTTGTATCGTCAGCAAACGTTGAGATTGTACCATCATCTATGTCGTTGATGTAAATTAGAAAGATAATTGGTCCCAGTACCGATACCTGGGGTACCCCGCTACTTACATTGGTCCATTTAGATGCCCTACTGTTGAAGATGACTACTCTTTGCTTTCTGTCGCTGAGCCAATTTTCTATCTATTTCAACACACCGTCTTGTACTCCATGCACTTTCAGTTTTAGCAGTAAACGTTTGAGGGGAACTTTGCCAAAGGCCTTTTGAAAATCAAGGCATATAATATCTATAGCTTTACTTGATTGGGAAATTTTTCTATCGAAAAATGTACACATTTATCTTGAAGGAGGGTCGGGGGTTTAATGACATTTAGACTGGACAATAACATTTAGACCGGACAAATGTCACCATATCCGTTTCACCCGTTCAAACACAATCATCTCATTCTCCTACAAACTCCATAGCACTTTTCTGAATACTGTTCCCTCCCACATATATTTGGGGGTCCACATCTCAGCGGACATGAGGTGGACCACTCACGTTAGCAGCGTCAGAGCAAAGACTAATAAGGCCCTGGGCTTCCTGCGCAGGAATCTCACCAAGTGCAACGCAAACATTAACATTCTAGCAATTAAAACACTTGTTCAGCCACACTTAGAATACTGCGACATCGTCTGGGATCCACACACTCACAACAATATAAATACACTAGAGGCCACACAAAACAAAGCTGCGAGATGGATCAGACGTGATTACAGACACACTAAATCTGTCACTTTGCTCAAACAAGACATTAAACTCGACCCACTCGCAACAAGAAGACAAATGCACAGACAACAGATGTTATATAAAATCACTAACAAATTAGTAGACATAGACAAAGATATATATTTACACCCTACAAGTATACGATTTACGAGACGTAGCCACAACCTAAAATACCACACATATCAGGCAAGCACGGACATATTTAGACAATCATTTTTCCCCGCAGCATCCAAGATGGAATCACCTCCCAGCTCATCTAGTTAATAGCCCCACCCTTGATTCATCTAGAACTAGGATCACCAATCATTACATCCCTAATCCTGATCCTGTCCCCAACCATTAGTCCTAAAAGCACAAGCCCCGCATATCATGCCTCCCGAGAGCGGCCCTCTGCGGGTCCCTCAACGTAAACGTAAGCATAAAATCTTGATAGAGGTTCAGAGAAGAAACTAAAAAGGTAATACATAAATCAACAATTAAATTCATAAATGAACAATTAAATTCATCATTAAGGGAGGTATAGATTTTCTTCCCAAACTTACTACAAGCTTAAAATTGCCCACCCAGACTCCCTTCAAGCTAAATTCTTACATATTACGATTGGTACATGTCTATTTCTTCTAAGTAACAGGCTTGCTATCGCTCGCCTAGATAAATATCGACACCTGAATGGGGTAAAGCATCTTATGATTGCCAATCTAATGGGTTAAAACGGCTTAAAGTCTCCAAAATAATGGACCGAAAATAGGGAGTTAAGTTTAGATTGTATTTCTCATATTTGATCATATACATTTGACATTCTAGTCGAGCCATTGATATCAAGAAAATTGTATTATTAAGCTAAACTGTTATACCCTTCTGTACCGGCGACGGCTTTTATATTTTATTCTAGCTATATTTCGAGGACTGTGTGCAGCCTAAAAAAGATCTGTGACAGTAAAAAGGGCTATGCAAGATAGGTGGAAGCCTTTTAAGGGGGTACTGCTTGGAGTTTGGTCTATATACTGTATTTATTTATTAATATATTTTTGAGTTTCCTCGGTAGACCTCAATCAAGCTTAGAATAACACTCCGTAGACCCCCTCTCAAGATAAATTGGCACTTTTTCGGTAGAAAAATTTCCCGGCCGAAGGCCGGTTCCTTCTAAAATTAGAGCTTCGCTATCGCTCGTCAGGAGAAAATCGACACCTAAAGGGCACGAAAGGTCTTAATATTGAAAACAAAATGAGGCCAAAGGTCTCAAGATCGCCAAACTAACGGAACGAACGTCTTAAAACTTCAAAACTAATATGCTATACATGAGGGAGAAGAGGGTCCAGAAAAAGCGAGTACTACCCCCTTAATTGCTGTAGGCCTGTTTGAAACTGAGTAAAATCATGGCTAATAATAGTTGGAATAAAGTTAAATAGACATCACCGGTATAGAAGGGGTTAATTACAGTGTCTTTAAGGGGAGAGTTTTACTTTATTCCCTAGACTTCCATCAAGCTTAAAATTGCACCCCCTTTCAAGATACATTTGTACATTTTTCGGTGCCGGCTCATCTTAAATTACAGGCTCGCTAGGAACAAAAGTGACACTTAATTAAATGGCACGAAAGATCTTAAAATTGATAAAAATGGGGTGAAAGTTCATATATATAGATTGCCAAACTAACGGGGCTAACGTCTTAAAATCTCAAATGCAATGGGGGCTAAACATGAGTGTGAAAGGGGTCCAGAAACAAAAAATCCTGGAAGTGAAAATCTCCCCTTAAATATTTAAATTCCATTTCGGGATATATATTTTTTTTTCTATGTGAATGAGGGAGACAAAAGGCCTTACTGCCTGCAGCGAGTGCCTCCCCCAGATTTCAAAGAGTGACAGGGCCAAAGTCAAGGGACATTCGAGCTAAAATGCCTGGACACACAGAGTTTGAAGCAATTTAAGTCATAGGAAGAGGGAAAGACTGATTCTGGGAGAGAGTTCCTGAGCTCATCAGTTGAATAGAAGAAAGTCTGAGAATAGCGTTTCACTCTTTTACACTACATCGAGGCAGTTTACGTATTCACAATATCCACAGCAATTCCATGATATATTAAAGATTTAATTAAGGGAAGATGGGTCGTTTTTTTGGTCCCCCTTCTTCCTCATGTTTAGCCCCAGTAGTTTTCATATTTAATGACGTTCGGTTCATTAGTTTGGCGATTTTAAGATATTTCGCCCCCCTTTCTTTGTCAATACTAAGACTTTTCGTGTGATTTAGGTGTCGACTTTTTCCTGGCGAGCGATAGCGAGCCTGTAATTTAGGAGGAACCGGCCTTCGGCCGGGAAATTTTTCTATCGATAAATGTACACATTTATCTTGCAAGAGGGTCTGTGGGGTGTTGTTATTTAAGCCTGATGAAGGCCTAGGGAGGAAACTAAAACAATTATTAAAAATATATATACATTAGCAAACAAATACGCCAATCCCCCCTTATAGTCCAAGGGCTATCAGAACCTCCCCCCCCCCCTGTCTATTTAACTGTTACTATGATTTTTGTTTAGTTGACACCTATATCTTCCAAAAAGTGTCTGATATACACGCATTATCCGGTTGCAGGTACCCGATTATGGGTATCAAAGATGGCCGCCATGAATTGTCAGTTAATTTTAAGAAATATGTAACTTTTGATGCAATTGGCCTAGAGATTACTTAAAAGTACTTATTTCCACTACTTTGGGGATGAGAAATGCATTGGTGGCATTACTTTATAATATATTTGCTATCTTCATGCTTAAAAGTCAAAGTTGGTGACCAAGAAAACAAAAAAATCAAGATTTACATAACTCAAACATCAATGTTATTTCACCATTGTCTCACAACCATTCCACTTTCTTGTGTTAAGTAACGCACTTTGAAATTTGGTAAATTCATGTAAAGTTTATCATTGATGATTGCAAATACAGTAATTGCAAAATATTTTGAAAGAAAGTCACTGCATCATATCTGAACTTTAAGAAATCAAACACAAATATTTATTTAACTAAGAAGCATAATTATTGGATATATATTTACACAGTTTGTTATAAGAATATGAAATGCTGACTTTTGTATTTCTTATCTGTATGCAATATTCATCCTTAATTGTATTCAACACTAGAAATTACTGGAGTCTTGTAAAATATCTATAACGGTGATATATCTAAAACCGAGTTCAATAAAAGGGGGAAAATGACTCCGATCAATAAAGCAAGGTAACAAAAATCTTAATAGTCCATCTCATGATGTGTATCTTCAAAACTGCATGTAGGAGACTCTTCTTCATCTTCATCTTCATCTACATTAGATGGATTGGTGACCATCAGTTCCGCTAAATCTGAAGGCATCATCTCACTGTGGGTCCACTGGAACTGGAGGGAACCTTGTTCAATGCCCAACCATGGTTGATCGGAGACTGTAATTGGGGATAGGCAACTAGGGCTTTCTTCCAGATGAATGACTGGTAGTTAGCTCTCTTGATATGGAGGATCAAACTTGAACGACATGGTGGCAGCAGGCTGATGTCAATACCAACATTAATATTTAGTGGTCCTTCTGTCTTCTTTGTTTAAAACCGCTGCAGGAACTTTTCTAGCCTGCAGTTATTTCTTGTTGATGTAGACTTTGAGCCATATATAACACATGCAAATTGCTCTAAAACACTTGTACCTTCTTCAGACACAACCTGTCCTTCACCCAACTGACTGAATGTGTGGATAAACGATGGGTCTGTGAGCATCAACTTAAAAGGTTTCACCTTCCCCTTCCTCATGAACGAACTGGTGGTGTCACAGCCAGTGAATGCATGCAGTCCAAGGAGGGCATTGCATACATCCACACTAATTTCCAGTTGTATGGCACTGATGTCAATCAACCTCTCTTATTTCCAAATCCAGTGTCCATGTAAATAGCAGCAGTAAACTTGTGTGAGTGAGCTAGAAGAAGGATAAACACATCAGTGTCAGGTGATCAAATGACGACAACTTGGTGTTGATGTGCAGCATCAAGGCAATGCAGCAACATGCGGGTGTCAGCTTCTTCCTGTACAAAGAGATCATGCAAAGAATATTGAGAACAGGCAGTGATATAATGAACAAAAATAATGTATAGTCAGGTAACTATTGCAGACAAAAAAATGCAACTCTTTAACCAAGTAAGGTATAATCCTTTACTTCCACAATACAAATTGTCCTACGACTGACTTTAACAACTATTTACTTTCATATTTGGTGAACTGAATTAAAATTAATTAAACTTTAAATAATTCATAAAGTTACCTGATCGCTTGATAGCTCATTGTTGACTCGAGTACACACCATTATACCATCACTTGTAAGTTCAAAGCATTCTTTACCAAGAGTGAAGAGCATCCGACGACCCTGGAGTCTTGCAGCATAGTGAGGAGTTTCCCATTCCTTCAAAATATGTCGAGATAATTGGGTCTTATTCTGATCATTTGATAAGAACTCCTTGAAGTCACGAGGTGTTTTCTGGAGCGGCCCCTGCAGGGTAAGCTGCTGACCTGCCCATCTTCGCTCACGCTCTATTCTCTTTATAGAGTTCTCCTTGTATGTGTCTGTCACAAAGTCAATGCGTGTGGTATTCGGCAAACTATTCCACAGCTGCTCTGCCAGTTCCCCAAAAGTGCTTGGAATAGTTACTTGAACTTGAATCAGTGCTCCAGCATCAACAATACTCACAGCATCAGTAGGCCAGTTGCATACATGGAAATCCTTTTCAATGTGATGAAGCAGAGCAGATTTATCAGTTTTCAATGGACATCCATCTGCAGTGGCCAGACTCCATGGAATTGCTCCCAGTTCAAATGACAGAGCTTTTTCCATACTAATGTTGTGCTGCATACAGAGGAGAACTAGTTGTCCAAACACATTGCGCTGTGCCTGGATTGATATAGTCTTCTCCTTTGTTTTGACAATTTTTTTTACAGCTATATTCTGGAATGTAAGTCGCTTCCTCTTCTTGATGGGTTCATGAAATTTCACTAATCCTTCAACAATACGCTTTTTGGCAAATTCTTCTATGGCTCTTTCTCCAGGAGAGTCATCAAGGAAATCAGCAGTCAGTTCTGGAGAGGCATGGATGCCAGAAGAGAGGCACACAAGAACATCCTTCCTCTCTGTGATGAAAGGATTGATATAGCCCTTAATAGTATCCATTGTTTTCTTTACTGCTTCTTCTGATTTTTTAATTTCTGATTGTCGCCCATCCTTGTGGATATCGTTGCTTCCCTCATTATCACGCAACCCAGTAATCTGTAACAGCATCTGAAACAATAAATAAAATTAAATAAACTGAATCTTGACCAGTTAACTATACTGCAGTTAACAATAAGTAAATTATGCACAACAAAAAGTAAATTGACAAATATTTTATAAATTATAAATAGGACAGTTTTCACTTTTATGAAAGTATATATAGTATGTAGGTAATTTGATAGAAATAGTAACTCTACATAAATTTAGTTACCCGAGTGTACTCTGCTCGGACGTGTCGAGTAGCACACCAATGGTGATAGGCCCCTAGATTCCTGCTGAAGCCAATGATGCCAGAGTTGTGGCCTGCTGCATGACGATTGAACGTCTGTTCAATGGTTAAATCTACCCCATTTCTTGATGATGGTATATGTGATCTGTTGACACTGAAGCCTTTGGCTCCAAGTAATGCCTTCAACTCAGGTTCAGCATTTACAAGCTGATGCGAGTAGTATGTGCCATACCTATAAAGATATAAGATTTTATAAAAATAATGTGATTTATGTACTGATTACTTGAGATGTAACAGCTAATCCAAGACCTTGCCAACTATAACTAAAATTCTATTTTAACTATCTCCTAAAATGTTTAATGCACTGCAATAAATAAGCTAAATGGAATGAAATTAGTATTTTGAAATATGCAAACTTATAATTTATGCGTACCGTGCATAATTGAAGCGATCCTGATTGAAGAATGCAACACACATCTTCTTGAGCATTGCAATGTGTAGGTCAAGGTTGTTTTCTGTTGTGGCACGAAGGAACTGTAATGCAACCTCTACCTTGTCCATGAAGGTGATCCAATACTGAGCAGTCTTCCCATGATGACCATCTCGTATCCCCTTCTTAAATTCATCCATCTTTTTTAGTAGAGATCTTACATCATCATTGGTCAGAGTTTCCTTGAGGTTCTCGTGTGTGGGGTCACTGGCTAATGCTTGTAGAATGGCGACACTGCTGTCTGGGACACTTCCCTTTGAACTCTCAAATTCCTCAATGAGAAGTCTCTGAATGCAATGTCCAGCAATGTCTTCAAAACATACAGAATTCGATTATAATGCTTTCCTTCTAGGACCTTTGTGATAGACCCACTCGCACACAAATTTGCTTGGATAATGATCTGTTCCAATCCACTGCCTTCCATATACTTGAATATTGTACCAAAGTAAGCACAGATGGTATGAAAGGCACCTAGTCTGATGAAGATCTTCTTAACACCTTACGAGCGGCCTATGCGGTTTATTATATGTACCGCACAGCGGGGTGTTTTTAGCCAAAATAGGGCTGTTTACGTGATCATTTTCATGCCTAAATAAGACCCAGAACGTAAAACAAGTACCTATCCCTGAAAGGGCATAAACAGAGCTTTCGAATGACACCATAACGATCCTTGTATGATGGATAGTTTTCTTGCAATAACCGTGCAACGCGAGTGCAAAAAGCAGGTAATTCGGTAGTTTCGGTACATAATTGAGTATGTAGCGAGTGAGAGAGGGAGGAGGGAGCTGAGATTTGTGTCAGTAGGTTCGCCGCGGTGGTCTGGAGCAGTCATACGCTCGCTAGTCTCCTGCCACCACTTGTCTCTCTCTCTCAGCCACATTACGTGCTGAAATTGCCACTCGACCTATGTCGAGCGCCGCCACATAGTCCAGCTTTTTTTAACTCGACTTATGTTGCTCGCCGCTAATTAAGGGTTAAACTTATCTCCATACTGCCATGTTATTTTGTAGGCCTTCATGGCAGCAGCTAAATCAAAGGTAATGATTGTCCAACTTTGGTGCACAGCTTTTGTCATGGCTTCTGCTTGTGTGAGGCATTCATGAATAGTACTGTTTTCAGTGATTGGTGCATTTATGGGTGGCAAATACTCCACAGTTGTAAGAGACTCCACTCCTCTGACACCAGTACATGACACCCAACCTTTCCAGCCAGGCACTATTTGTAAGGGCATACTGGATATTTGACGGCACAGTATCCATAAAGTATCAGACTGACATGCTGCCATGCTTACTTTGTTGTTTATATCCAAGGATATATTACTTTTCGGTGGTTCAGGCTTACTCTTGACATAGCACGGGTGTAAGTGTTTCTGTTCATATGGAACTGATCGTGCTTTAGTCTTTGGGATACTGCCAATCTCACAAGTAGGTTCCTCCATGTCTTGCAAAATATGCTTCTCCTGTAATATCAACCCATGTGTACTGTATGTGGTGCTTCGTCCAGATGGTGTCTCTTCAGTGAGATCAACATTGTCAAAACAAAAATGGACCACCAGATTGTTGAAAGTTGTTATGTGAGGAGGAAGAGGACCAGTGTGCTCTTTCACACTTAGGTATATTGCAGTCATTATTTCTAGCACTTTTGTATAGGAGACACAGTGTCCAAACCGGTTGAGAAGAGTTATAACTTCAGCTTGCCCTGTCAGATGCCACAGAGATACACCGAGCATAAGATGCTTGCAGGTCATCCAATGTCCATTAGTGATTGCATATATTACATCATGGGATAATAAAGTTGCCACTCTCTGCTTCTGGTCTGATAAATGCTTCTCTCCAGATAGAAGGAAATGCATAAATTGTATCAAATGTTGGGGCGGAGGTGTTTGATCACGTAAGGTGGGTCCAGGAGGTGGTGGCCATGGCAACTGAAAGGATTTTGCATGATCTAGCACTTCTCTCCTCAAAATGAGTGCTGCTTCTTCAAGAATCCTAGAGTCTGAGGCAGCAGCTTCGAATGCAGCTTCTACTGCATTTCCTTTAGGAATGTTGGATGAATATACCAGTTCACTGCGATAGTTTGGTTGCCAGAATTGAATAGAGTGACCAAAATGGTTGATTAACTTTGCTTTGATTTTACATGTTTTGTAACTTGGATTGTAAAACTGTGAATGGTGATTTTGCAGATAATGAAGATACCTCTCTCTTAACATCGTGATTCGTTCTACCTTACATCCTTGGATTATCTGTTTCTCAACATGTTGGCATATATGTTAGAATGCATCTTCATGGGCAGCTAAGCTTTCTTTGGGAGTGTCTTCACTAGTTGGATATGATGTGTCACCTCTCTCTGGGGGAATGTATGTTTCATAACAAGATTTATGATATCTGGCCTCCTTTGCTACAAGGTCCAGGTCAATCAGACACAAGATTTTATGGTCTTGAATAAGTTTGTCTTTTTCCTTTATGTCAGATTCTCTACTTCTTGATGTCAGCTTCATCAATGGATCATATTTCTGCTTATGTTTCTTTACTCTTTTTGAGCATATAAAACATTGATATCTGGGTAGGAGAGTTGAAGTTGGTGAGACAGGATTAAATTTGCGTTTTTTCCGTGGACTTTTTGTTTCACCATCTACCTCTGTCTCATCATGCTGACGTTTTGTAATTCTGCTTGTCGCAGTGAACCGCTGATAACATTTTCGGTGATAACCATGTTGGTGTTGGACAATAGCATCTGGTAGGGCCTCACACACACTATTGCATCTCTCGGAATCAGTTTTTCCACTTAGTTGACGGATCCTTGCAGCTTTTCTTATCGAGTTAAAGAGTCCTTCGCTGCTAATGCGCTTGATTTTTTCTTTTGATGTTGGTGTAAAGCATATGATACATTCAAGCTCATTTTTCTTCTCAGTTTTTTTTTTTTTAGTTTCAGTGGTTTCTCATCTGTCATTTTGATATCTTTCTGAAAGAAAAAGATAATATTATAATTAAATAGTTGTGTTAACCCGTACAGCCCCAGTGACGCGTCTGACGCGTCGGCGATGTATGTAACGCACAGCCCCAGCGACGCGTCTGACGCGTCACCCTAATTGCGCCGACCGTAACCTCAGGTGTAGCCATTCAAGAGGGCTCAGATTTGTATGGGAACTATGTACGTATCCCACGCAACCGTGCCGATGGTTGAAAACTCTCAAAGTCCACGTGCGTGCGCGTGAGCGTGCAATAACCTGTTTTTTGGGGGTAATTGCCTTCAATTTTTTACTCTTGTAAAATCCGTTTTCGGGGGCTCTGTAGGACAATTTGTTAAGCTTTTTGAGCGGTTTTTCGTGGTTTTTCCTTCATTCCTAACCCATTCGCTATTGTTTCTGGAATAAAACCATTTTTTGAAAACCGGCCGGGTTCTGGTGAACAAACATTACAAAACTAGCCGGGGCTCCACGGGTTAAGTAAGACATGATTGATTTGTAAGATAAAATGCAAATTTTTGTCATTTTTGGCTACGAATCTGGATTTTTTGGCATCAATATGGACAGTAAATTAAAAAGTAATGCCACCAATGCATTTCTCATACCCAAAGTAGTGGAAATAAGTACTTTTAAGTAATCTCTAGGCCAATTGCATCAAAAGTTACATATTTCTTAAAATTCACTGACAGTTCATGGCGGCCATCTTTGATGCCCATAATCGGGTACCTGCAACCGGATAATGCGTGTATATCAGACACGTTTTGGAAGATATAGGTGTCAACTACACAAAAATCATAGTAACAGTTAAATAGACGGGGGGGGGGGGGCACCTTTTCGGTATCTGGCCTCTGGTCTATTAAGATTGAAAAACATATGTGAATACGAAAACTAAAAGATATGTGAATACGAAAACTAAAAGATATGTGAATACGAAAACTAAAACATATGTGAATACGAAAACTAAAACATATGTGAATACGAAAACTAAAACATATGTGAATACGAAAACTAAAACATATGTGAATACGAAAACTAAAACATATGTGAATACGAAAACTAAAAGATATGTGAATACGAAAACTAAAACATATGTGAATACGAAAACTAAAACATATGTGAATACGAAAACTAAAACATATGTGAATACGAAAACTAAAACATATGTGAATACGAAAACTAAAACATATGTGAATACGAAAACTAAAACATATGTGAATACGAAAACTAAAACATATGTGAATACGAAAACTAAAACATATGTGAATGCGAAAACTAAAACATATGTGAATACGTAAACTAAAACATATGTGAATACGAAAACTAAAACGTATGCACTCAAGATATATCAAGTGTAAACAAATGGGGGCCAGTGAGTGATTGATAGAGTGTAAAGGGTTAGGAACAGAGAAAAACGACAATTTAGAGGGGAAACTGTAGAAGTTTGGTGTGTAGGGGGAGACAGAGAGAGAGAGTTGGATATTAATACTGCTACTACTACTACTTATATTGATAAAAATAATAATAATAATAATAATAATAATAATCTATCTATCTATCTATTGCCTGACGCCGCGATCCCCGAAGGGGTGGCCACGAACGAACCGCCCCCATGCACCTCTGTCCCCAGTCAGTCGACGCCCCTCCCCCCAACCAGCACCGCCTTCGTTCATGTAGTTCCTCACTCCATCCTTCCACCTCATATTCGGTCTACCTCTCCCCCTCTGTCCCTCCACCTCGCTCTCGTACACCCTCTTAGTCATTCTCTCGCTTTCCATACGTTCCATATGGCCGAACCATCTCAAGTTGTTCCTTTTCACACTTTCCAGCACATCTACCTCCACACCACACCTCCTTCTTACTTCCTCATTAGTCTGTCTATCCCTCCATGTAACTCCGCACGCACTCCTTAAGTAATTCATTTCCACTGCTCTCACTCTTGGTCTGAGTCTCTCAACCAACGTCCATGCTTCGCTTCCGTAAGTCAGTGTCGGGATTACCACACTGTCATGCAAGGACTTCTTCACTTCCATACTGACCACCCTATTTCTTGTTACTGCTTTTAGCGTTCCTACAACCCTCTTCCCCTGTTGTACCCTCTCCCGCACCTCTTCATCCATAGTCCCATCTTTACTCAACACACTGCCCAGATACTTAAAAGAGTTGACGATCTCCATAGCCTGACCGTTCAGCTTCACCTCACACTCTGTGACTTCACCCCTTTCGAAGACCATAACCTTGCTCTTCCCCGTATTTACCTTCAAATTCCGTTTTTTCGCACACTGTTCCAAACTCATTTACCAGACCCTGCAACTCCCATTCATTATCACTCATCAGAACTGTATCATCCGCAAACAGCAGTATAGGTAGCTTCCACTCAATTCCCTCCCTTTTCAGCGATACACCAACATCCACTGCTCTTGATAGTATTTCTTTCATGACTCCATCCATATATACAGTAAACAACCACGGGGACATCACACCCCTGTTTCAAACCAACATTCAGGTCAAAGAACTCGCTCTGCTCACTCTCCACACGTACTGCCGCCTTTGCACCCTCATACATGCTCTTCACGGCTTTCAGCAACTTGCCCTCTACTCCGTATATTCTAAGTACTTTCCACAAACCTTCTCTATCCACTCTGTCATAGGCCTTCTCCAAGTCCATAAAGGCAACATACACCTTTTGTTTCTTCTCCAGATACTTCTCCACAACACAATTCAGGGTAAAAATCTGATCTACACATCCTCTTCCCTTCCTAAAACCTCCCTGCTCGTCGCCTATCCATTTCTCCGTTCTCACTCTCACTCTCTCAATCACTACCCTACTGTATACCTTCCCTACTACGCTTAGAAGACATATTCCTCGGTGGTTACCACACACTCCTCTTTCCCCTTTGCCCTTATATAGGGGGACTATTATGCCAGTCTTCCAGTCATCGGGTGCACTCCCCTTCTCCCATGCTAGTTTGCACATTTTCCATACCCATTCTATCACTATCTCACCACCATACCTCAACATTTCCCCACACACTCCATCTGTTCCTGGTGCTTTCCCCAACTTCACTCTTTTCATGGCTTCCCACACTTCTGACCTCCTGATCCCCACCTCCTCCTCCACTACTTCTCTTCTTCTCCCTCCCATACCATATCCAGCTATGTTTGCTGGCTCTTCATTCCTTTCATTTAGCAACTCACTGAAGTACTCCCTCCATCTTTCGACTCTCTCTTGCTTCTCGGCTAGCATTCTCCCATTCTTATCTTTCACACCCTTACTGTTTCCCTTGCTACCTTCCCTAACTTTCTTGACTTCTTTCCAGAACAGTTTCTTACTCTCCCTCCATTTTACACTCAGATTCCTTCCAAATTCCTCATCTACTCTTCTCTTACTTTCCTTCACTACTCTCTTCACCACCCTCTTACTCTCCACGTACCTCGCTCGTTTCTGTCTCTCGGAATCTTCATTCCCTCTACTACCCAACCACTCTCTATATGCTTTCTTCTTTTCTTCCACAGCTATTCTTACCTCTTCTGTCCACCATGCTGTACCTTTCACTCCCCTCCCTCTTCTCCTCACTCCACACACCTCCTCAGATGCTGCACAGATCTCATCCTTAAACACCTTGCTCATCTCCTCCACTTCCTCCATAACTTCCAGGTCGAACCCACCTAGTCGTCTTTCCACTGCTCTCCTGTACTCCTCCCTGACTTCCTCCTCCTGCAACCTCTCCACCCTCCTCACCATTCCACCCTCCTCTCGCCTCCCTCCCGCTCTCCTCACCCACTTCTTTTGTATCCTAACCTTAGCTACTAATAATAATAATAATAATAAAAACGATAAAAATAATAATAATAATAATAATAATAATAATAATAATAATAATAATAATATTAATATTAATGATACTAATATAATAATTATTATAATAAATAACAATGGTGTGTAAAATAAATATATTCAAAGACATTAGCTTGCACAGTATATCTTCGAACTAGATTACCATGGAAAATGTTGTTTGGGAAATAGTAGGATATACAGTACATGAGGTAATCACCCCAGCATGTCATAACATTTGTCATATTACGACTATGAACATATTTCACAGAAATCATTATTAAATATCTAGGGTAAATATAAACATATCAATGACTTCTAATACCCCTATTACAATAGCTTATATGAGGCATACTGTAACTGTATATAATGTTCAGTTGTTAAATAATTCATGGCAATTGATGATGTAAAATGTCTTGCCTACGTCTCCGTAATTGTAAAATTGCATATATAATATATTACATGTTATGCTGATAAATCTAATAGAATTTGGTGATAGAAATTCATAATCACAGAATGAAATTGTAAAGTGTCCATTACATTTCAGATCTTTTAGAGCTACTTACTTGAGCAGTATAAAGGGCTACCAGCTTAAACATATATTAGTTCTTATGATAATAAGTAGTTATGTTGAAAAACATACTTAGGAACGTGCCATTGGACAATACAAAATAAGCCAATTCAATTGACCACTTGCGAGTGTAGTTCTGTAAGAAGCAGAATTAGCTAATATGCGTTTATAATACATACATATAATTATCTACAATATGTTTACGGTTCGATCTTCTTTATAGCCTGAAACTCGCAGATCAATTTCGCTCTTCGTACAGGTTTGCTAATCCACACAATTAGGTACCTTCGCGGTTATTAATGCTTACACATACATTTCCCCTGGGGGTAAGGGAATGGAATATGCCCCACGTGCCTCCTGCGTAAGAGGCGACTTAAGAGGTTAGGTCGGAGTGCTTGCGACCCTCCACCTGTGAACAAATCTAAGACAACGAATAATGAACAAACGGAATCGGAACGGGCAGACCTAATGTTGACGAACTCCAACTGATCATGGACAGTCTAAGGATTGCGACTTGGAATGTAAGAGGCATGAATGAGGACACAAAAGAGAGAGGTTCTGAAAGTGTTAGTGAATGCCAGGCTGGATGTATGCGGAATGACTGAGACCAAATGGAGGGTTACATGTGTGAGAGAGTGGGAGTGTGGAATGGGTGTGTGTGCTGGAGTGAAAGAGGGAGCGAAAGAAGGTGCATGTTTGTTTGTAAATAATAAATAGAAGGAGCATGTAAAAGGCTATGGGTCTGTGGGTGCAAGAATTGTGTGGGTGAGAAGAAAAGTAGGAATACAAACGTGGGTTATGGTTGTGTGTGTGTATGCTCCGACAAAGGATAAATCTGTAAGAGAGAAAGAAGAGTTCTGGATGAATGTTGAGGCGTACCTGGATAAGTTTGGCAAAAGCGAAAGAATATTTCTGATTGGGAAAATGAATGGGAAGCTATGTGATAGGAAAGTCGATGGAGTGGTGGGAGGGTGGCATGTACCATCAGAGGTGAATGGAAATGGTAGTGCAATTGTGGACGTATGTGTGGCTAGGAGGCTGCGGACAGCCAACACCTTCTTCCGAGACAGAATGATACGCAGGTACACATGGAAAGTGGTGTGGAGGAGGAGGGATGGGACTGTGGAGGAATGAAAGACACTGACTGATTATATTTATTAATGGCCCCTTCATCATTGATGATGCGCCTTAACATTGTTTATGGCCAACCTTTGAACTCAAGCTTGTCTTTCAAACTTCCCGCCCGGGAGAGATCCAAATACGATTGCCACACATCGTGAGCGAAACGCTCTTATAAACCACTCACGGATTCGTCCTGTATGATGTGGGTACCACTACTAAAAAAACTAGCAAAAAATAATAAAATAAAAAGATTAAACTTGATCTTAGCATTGCGCTTCTCATGCCTCTGCTGTTTCTGCATGCTTCGCCTCACTCATCGAAGCGCTCATTCGTCCTTCCTTCTCCCAGGCCCACTTGAATCGGACGTGTGTTGGGCCGCTCCAGCCCAGCCTTCATTCTTCACCTCCCTCGGCTATAGTGATTCTTTTGCTCACATGTACATGCTAAGTGCCGAGCATAGGTAGCTTATAGACTAGGCGTAGGCTGTGAGTGTCCTTTAATGGGCCCTGGAGACTGTTTTTCAAGGTTCAATATGCTAAAGCGAGTGTGTTAGGCGGAATTCTCATTGTGTCAAGGCGAGGCTCCCACGTGCTTGTTTTATTATCCTAGCTCATTTTAGTTCACTGTTAGTCATGAGGCTTCTTATAGGGTGAACCGGGGCCTGTTGTTCGGTCCATTTTGGGTGTGCAACAGTATGCCATGTGGGCTAGTGCTCGGGGACTGTCTCACTTAGTTGAGGAGTCCTGCACGGAGCCATGATGCTCTTCAACCTACTCTTTGTGATTTCTACGTGTTATTATGGTCATCGCTGGATCGCAGGTTTGTGCTCCATTGACTGATATCAACGCCATCTGCCCCCATCTAGTTGGCCTTGTGTAGGTTGTGTATATATGGCTAGGTTGTGTTATTGTTGATTCTATATTATTATTCATGTATAACCATGCCATGTATGTGCACGTTGTTCATTCCATTTTGGAGGGTTGGCCCTTCTGGCGTGATTTTTATAGAAATGAGACTTTAATCAACGTGCCTCTAGTTGTTTCGCATGGTTTTTCCGCCGGGCAAATATCTAGAGTTGTGTTAAAATTCAAATATCCTCATTTGGTATGGGATTGTAATGGATTTTGTTTGTTTTGTTTACGGCGTCTAGTATAATTTCGGCTCGACCGGCATTTTACTAAAATTGTGTTCCGAGAATGTCCGGCTAGCCTGCCTCCGTTACCACAACTTATTTCCGCTGCATAAACTTAACAGAGAAAAACGTTCGTTGCTTGGTACTGTCCGAACGTTCATCCGGGTGGTTGACAAGTGGGGAGCCACTGCTGCCGGGACAATAACGGCTGAGCCGAGAAACGAACTCGCCCATTCCTATTTAGTAGCTTTCAGTTATCTGTATTGCTTGAATTAATGGCGCTGGTCCGCCGGGTTAAGAATTACAATCCATAGTTGCGTTGTCGCCGGGTTTAGTTCTTGCATCACAAGACGGGATGAGGTCAGTGTTACTCATTTAGGTAAGAAGTTATATATATATAAGTAGCACATGGTAGGCTACTAACTACTCTCATACATTTCTGGGGAATCTACTTAATGTAAGGGGAACTTAGATTGTTTAGTGTTATTCAACTCTTCTTTCTCTTTAACGTTGGAGATGTATATTGAATATAGCTTTGCCAGCTTAGCGTGTCCTTATGAGCATTGATTCTTTGAATTTCCTCACCACAGGTTCGCATGTGGGACACCTAGGAGAGTCTGCTATATCCCTGGCGGGAGGAAAGTAATCATGGATAAGAGTTCTTTCTCTTTTTTGTTCTGCTTTGGGTTGTAAGACGGTCTGCTATCTCCCTGGCGGGAGGAAAGTAATCATGGATAAGAGTTCATTCTCTTGTTGTTCTGCTTTGGGTTGTATGACAGTAATTGGGCACATTCTATGTGTTAGGTGTGTTCCTTGTCTAGACTGTTCTCGGGGTTGTCGGCTTTCCCAATCATGCTCCAAGTATTCAGCCCTCCGTAATGCTTATTTAAACCATGCTGATAGTCAGTGAAAGACTATTTTACTTCATATCCAGTCAGTGTATGTACCGTACTGTAAGACGGTGGCCCACAAATCATTACAATTGGATGACCAAATTTTGGAAGATTTACTTAACCCCTAAAAGTCGGCGCGCAACTTAAGTCGTATTTAATAAAGCTGGACTATGTGGCGGCGCTCGACATAGGTCGAGTGGCAATTTCAGCACGTAATGTTGCTGAGAGAGAGAGGCAAGTGGTGGCAGGAGACTAGCGAGCGTATGACTGCTCCAGACCACCGCGGCGAACCTACTGACACGAATCTCAGCTCCCTTCTCCCTCTCTCACTCGCTACATACTGAATTATATGGGGAAAGTACCGAATTACATGCTTTTTGCACTCGCGTTGCACGGTTATTGCAAGAAAACTAGCCATCATAAAAGGATCGTTATGGTGTCATTCGAAAGCTCTGTTTATGCCCTTTCAGGGATAGGTACTTGTTTTACGTTCTGGGTCTTATTTAGGCATGAAAATGATCACTTAAACAGCCCTATTTTGGCTAAAAACACCCCGCTGGGCGGTACATATAAATAAACCGCATAGGCCGCTCTTAAGGTGTTAAAGGGGCGTCAGTTACTTCATCACAGATGCATATATATATGGGGGTTCTCGTGAAACTTCCTCCCGCCAGACCAAGCGACCTAGGACCTCAGTTCCGCTGGACGCACCACCGTCGTCTAGCCGGCGTGACAGGTCCCGCTCACCTAGACCAAGAACCATGTCGCCTTCTGTAGAACAAGCAACGAAGAGGTCTCGCTCTGACTTTGACGCGGCACTATCGGCAGGCGATGACAAGTCCAGGAAGAGTCGGTCTAGGAAGTCCTCCTCATCGTCGAAGAAGGCGGCGCAGCCTCCACCCAAACCGGTTAAAAAGCCTTCGTCAAAAAAGGAGGCAACAAGAGACACATCCAGTCATGTCTCAGGCCATTCTCACCGGTTTACCATTCCTCACAACCCGCAACCAGAACCTAAGGGCATGCCGGTATTGGGAACGGAGAGAGGTAGCAGCATGTGTTATAGCCGGCAGGATCATGAGAGCTCTTCTCACCAGCCCGCCTCAGTTCAAGACCCTTCAGAGTATGACATACCGGATCTGAACTTTAGAGACCTTTCTGAGTTCAACGTTCTCGACGACTCACAAACAGGAACACATGATTCCGCTGCCCGGGTCGGCGAGTCTCGGTTGGTGGCTTTACCGGCCCCCCCTGACCCGGTCACCGGGATCTACTTTACACCAACAAGGAGTATACGCCGATGAGCAGGCGTCTGGCCAACGTCCTTCTTCTCGGCATTCGGGAACGCAGGACTCAGAGATTTCGAAGTCCGCGTCCCAGTCAGACCAAGAAAGTGGGGTTTTTGTAGCGAGGGACCAATTACAGGAGTTATTTGACTTTATGAGACAGGTTAAAGGTGAGCAACAGGTATCAGTTCCAGTACCAGTAGCCCCGGTGGTGCGACATCTAGGGCAAATACTTGTTCAACCTCAAGTTGATGTAAATTTACCTCCCCCTTCTGTCACTCCTATAGCTTCCACTTCGGGAGCTACGGCGCTGTTGCCGTCCAATCTGAAAGTGTTCTCGGATTTGCTTCCTCCCCCTCTTGATAAATCCATTCCTAGTAAAAAGGGCCCTATGCCACTTTTATATGGACCGGATACATTTTGGTCTGTTCTTAAGCCTTTACGCCCCGAGGTTGCACAACCCACAGTTACGGGTGAGTCCCCTGTGCTGGAACATTGGGTTATTGAGGTGAGTGAGGCTAAGAAATTGAGGGCCAAGAACCAGTCTGGAGAGGTACTTGATGTTGTCGTCAGGGCCATTCCTACATTTTATAATCCTGACTATTTTGTGTACATGCCATTTCCTGCCTTACCTCCCACTTCCGCCGGAAAACGATTTTCCGACTGGACTAAGTCACATGGGTTTAATGATTTAAAGCTGTTACAGGGTTTGACCCCAGAATTAAATTCAATACCCTTCAGGGACTCTGCTGGGTATTCACTAGTCCAGATTCAAGGGGGGGAGTCAGGGCCGTGGGTTGCATGGGGACAAGAGGCCCAGCTGTTTGCCAGCATAATAACAAACAAAAGCAGTCACCAGCTTCCGCAAGAAGACAATCATTGGTTTTCAATGCCGGTAGGCAAGGCGGTAGGGATTCCCCAACATATTTTTGATTTTTTGGGTGCCTCTAAACTTTCTTTATGCCAGTTACCTGAACCATTTTGTTCTCCCACACAGGTCCAGATCTATAAAGACTATAAAATGAGGCAGAAAGCCTGGAGACTGGCATCCCAATACTTACTCAGCCGCCAACTTGCTTCCTCTCTGGCCAGGACGTCTGAGTCAGTAACGGACGCCAGGACCCAGAAAGCTCTTTTTCTGACTAGGTGCCTTCTTCTCCAAAACTCCATTCAGTCTCTTGGCGACATCCGAACTGCTCTCTTTGAGGCGGTACGGGTCCGTCAAGACCTGAGGGTGTACTTGGTTAGGAGACTCCCTGCAGAGATCGGTAGGAGACTGATTTTATCAAATGTTTTCACCAAAACTCTAGCCTCAGACGATGCCTGGCGCACTGTCAATTTCCTTCTAGACTCACAACCTGACACTACTTCTAAGTCAAAGAGCGAGCATTCAGTTAAATCTAAATTGAATACCAAGAGTTCCTTTCGTGGTCAATCCCAGCCATTTCAGTCATCAAATACTTACACAGCCCCTGCAAATAACGGGACGTCTAGTGGACGAGGTCAATCCAGGGCTAGAGGGCGTTGGTTTAGGGGTCAATCTAGGGGTAAACCCGGTAGTGATGGTAGCAAGGCCTCTCATCCCCCCACTCCAAAATCAGAGTCACAACCCTCCTCTTCAAAAAACTGAGACACCACAAGGCTCTCTCACTCCCAGTGCCAAAGCAAGGCGAGACAGAACCGAGAATAGTACTGCTGGACAACGCCAGTCATGCGACTGGCAACTTCCGAGAATGTTATCGGGCATGGCCCCGGCGAACATGGGCGAGGATGGTAGTCCGCAAAGGCCTCTCCTGGCGGTGGTCCCGGCGACCCCGTTTACGTATCCCCACAGAATTCAATCTTGTTTCATTGAAGGTGGGATCCGTCGTCGAAGAGATGGCCCAAAAGCAGATTATTATCTCGAGTCCTCTGTCACAGCCCGTGTTTACATCCCGGTTGTTCCTGGTGCCAAAGAGTTTTCAGATGAGGCCAGTGATTGACCTCTCTTATCTCAACACCCATATTCACAATCAGTCGTTCAGGATGCTGATTGTGAATCAGATTAGATTGACACTCCCGCCACAGGGTTGGATGTGTTCCATCGATCTAACAGAAGCCTATTGGCATGTCTCTATCAACAAACGTTTTCAAAAGTATCTAGCTTTGCGCAACAGGGATCAAACGTTTGTCTTTCAAAGAATGCCCTTTGTATTAAATCTAGCACCCAGAATGTTCACAAAATTAGTCCAACAGGCTTTGCTACCATTGCTCAAACAGGGGATCATGGTGTTATGATACCTAGACGATTAGTTAATGGTAGCACAATCCAAAATAATCTGACTCCAACATGTACAACTAGTGTTAACTCATGTAGCTGCCTTGGGGTTCAAGGTGAACTTAGCAAAGTCCTCCTTGATCCCCACCAGGAAAATTATACAGCTGACGGTCCCGTTAGGTCGTCTTGAGGTAAAATAATTATTTTGGTAGGAAACAGGTGCTTTCCGCTGTTGCCAGCAGAAACACTGAAGAAAATTCCAACTTTAATCCACAACCTCCTGGCAGCTTGAGCGAAGCCAGAAGTAAGACACTCCTCCTTGACATGGACAGCTCCTCCTCCGATGGTCTGTATAGATACAGATGCGTCAGGTACCCTGGGATGGGGTTACCAGTCAAACCTAGGTCATCAGGGTCAGGGTCTATGGTTCAAATAAAATCATATCAATGCCAAGGAGTTGTTAGTCCCACTATTCTTTTTATAGGAGCACGGCATGAGCCAGGCGGGAAAGTCCCTAGCCTTCAGAATGGACAATATGACTGCAGTGACATGCATTCAGAAGCAAGGGTCAGCGAGATCTCGAGTGCTAGAGGGGTTGTCGGAAAAGATCTTTCGACTAGCTGCGAGGCTAAAGGTTTATCTTCATGCAACAAATCTACCCAGCGTGGCGGACGTGTGGGCAGACGCTCTGTCTCAGAGACAGAGCACTCAAGTAGAATAGGCTCTCAAGCAAAACATCTTTCAAGAGATGATTGCAGATCCCTACCATCCACAAGTGGACTTGTTCGCATCAGAGGCAAACCTCAGGCTGCCTCAGTACCTCACACGTTGGAGTCAGAGTCCGGCGGGGGGTACAGACGCATTTCTGGTAGAGTGGAACAAATGGAGCTCCATTTATCTGTTTCCGCCTCCAGACGCATCCTTAATGTGCAAAGTAGTTCACAAACTACAGGGTTATCGAGGCATGATCTCGATGATCGCGCCGTTGTGGCCGGCTCAAGTTTGATACAATCAATTGAAGACGTGGTGCGAGAACCCGGTGTCGCTCCCGATCTCGTACTTCCACTTAGACACAATTGGAAACCTCATGACCTCGCTGACTTTTGCCTTATGGGTATTCAGAAGGCCAAGTGGCTAGGCCAGTTTGGGGAAGCCGTGACTCACAATTTGAATAATCAGTTTCTAAATCAACTCAAAGACAGTATCAATCTCATTGTTAGTCGTTTACTACCTGGATCGTAGATACTGATCAGCAGAAGTCCTCGGTGGCTCTGGTATTTAATTATTCAAATTAACTATTTAAAATACAAAAGTTGTCAGTTGTCACATTAAGGAATCACCTCACAGCAAATCGGACACCTGTTTTCGATTTTAACTGGTCTGTCCGTGCCAGAGGCGGAGGAGAAGGGGTTCATGCGGTCTTGCTTCCGGCTTCGCCCTCCTCCTCGTCAACTCACACCCACCTGGTCTCTTGATCTGGCCCTTGAAATGCTTCACTCCCGTAAATATTGTCATAATCCTCCTTTCGAGTTAAGACTTAAGAAAGCCATTTTTCTAATAACATTACCCACGGGTGACAGGGTGTCTGAGTTGGGGGGGCGATGAGTTCGGAGCCATCTTGCTTAAGATTTTCGAGGCGCAACATGAGTGTCCATACTGCGCCTGCTCCTAATTTCATCACAAAGAATGAACACAGTAATCATGTTTTTACAGAGTTTAAATTTCCTGCTCTGAAACAGGGCGATAAGCACCATTTACTTTGCCCGGTGCAAGCACTCATTTTATTTCTGCGGGAATCTCGGCCAGCGCAGGCGGGATCCCTCTGGGTTTCGCGGACAGGTAAACGTCTCCAAAAACGCCAGCTAGCCGCGTTATTAGTCAAAGTAATTAGAGAGAGTAATCCGGGCGTGTTGGCTAGATCACACGATATCCGGAAGTGGGCTACATCACTCAGATTCCTACACAATTACTCACTCGATGACATTCAACAGACCAAGTTATGGTCATCTAGTCATACTTTCCTAACACGTTACCTGCCCGTGAATCTCATGAAACCTTCTCGTACATGTACTGTATAGCATTAAGGCAGAGAGTCTAGTTTTAAGCTATTTTTTGTAAAGAAAAGGGGGGGGGGAGGTATCCTAGCAAGGGCCTCTAACCTGCCTCTTAGGTGATACAATATATGACGAGAATGAAGGTCATGTGATAACCCGTTCCTTAGACTAAAGTAAGTCTAATCAGGAAAATTCCAAGCAATATCACCGCTACAGAGAGAGAAGTATTGAATTGTTTAGATAAACTCAAGGTAAATAAAACGCCTGGACCTGATACAATTGTCGGGAGTAGGGAAATGATCCCGACAGTTTTAGGTCCAATAGGACATATGAATTTGGCGGTATCGTATCGCATGTACGATTTCGGCTGGTTCTTTGTGTATTGTAGTTTATTCTTAAGTATAGGTTAAATATTAACTGTAATGTATAAATATCTACATCAGCTCTAGATGTATCATGAAACCAAGTTATGGGTTATAAATATTATGAGCCGGCAGCCATATGTAATTTCGCGAAGCGATCGGACGCCGGCCCTTTAGTCTCTCAATCAACACCATACAGCCAACATCTTCCCCCCGGCTCTGACTCAACCCACAGTTCACCATGTGCTACAAATACTAATCTATAACAACTAGCCCTACATTACCAGTCCTCTAAGCTAAGTTCATTCTATCGATATTGTATTATGTGAACATTCCTACATGTCATGCAATTGAATTAGCCGTGTGTGGGGTACTGGATTGCACCCATCGACTACTTCGTTGGTAATTATATTATAACTATTTGTTGGGATATTTCATGTACCAGTGATATGCAATTTAACCTCTTTATCTAAATTCCCGACAACAATCTCACCTAGAGTTCTAAAGGAAGCTAATGATGAGCTCTCCAAACCACTGACATTGCTATTCAATAAATCCTTACAGTCTGGAACTATGCCTGATCAGTGGAAGCTAGCCAACGTAACACCGATATTAAAAAAAAAGGCAGCAAATCCCTACCCAGTAACTATCATCCAATTAGCTTTACCTCAGGTGTATGTAAAGTGCTAGAAACACTCATAAGAGACAGACTCGTAAATCACTTAGAGGAAAATAACATACTTAAAGATACTCAACACGGCTTTCGTAAAAAACGTTCCTGTTTAACAAACCTCTTAGACTTCTTCCACGATATCCTCAACTTCTACGATGAGAGTAAAGCTGTAGATATTATATACCTTGATTTTCAAAAGGCCTTTGACAAAGTTCCCCACAAACGTTTACTGCTAGTACTAAAAGCGCATGGAATACAGGACGGTGTGTTGAAATGGATAGAAAATTGGCTCAGTGACAGAAAGCAAAGAGTAGTCATAAATGGTAAGGTATCTAAATGGACCATTGTAAGTAGCGGGATACCCCAGGGATCGGTACTAGGATCAATTATCTTTCTAATTTACATTAACGACATAGATGAGGGTCTCAACTGTACAATCTAAAAATTTGCTGACGATACAAAAATTGCAAATAGCGTACTCTCAAAAGAACAAGTTGACTATATACAACACAATCTAGATAAGTTGTCATGTTGGGCCTAAAATTTGGCAAATGAGTTTCAATGCGGATAAATGTAAAGTACTACATATCGGATGCGAAAATGAGAAAGCAAACTATTCGATGAATGGCACTCAGCTTAAGAATGTAAACAGAGAAACCGATCTGGGAGTAACAATATCGAGTAACCTAAAACCGAGTCAAAAATGTTCAGAAGTTGTTGAGAAGGCAAACAAAATAATTGGCTTTATAGGCAGGTCATTTGAGTATAAATCCAAAGACGTTATCCTAACCCTTCACAATTCCTTAGTCCGCCCTCTTCTGGAATACTGCGTTCAATCCTGGTGCCCTTATTACCAAAAAGATATAGACAAGCTAGAATGAGTTAGTTCAACGTAGAGTTACCAAAATTATACCTAGCCTAAAGAACAAACCATACGAGGAGCGTCTTAGAGAATTAAATTTATTTCCTTTTACCCAGCGCATATTAAGAGGCGACTTAATTCAAGTGTTCAAAATTATCAAAGGCATCGACAATATGAACTGTAGTAAATACTTCACTCTTGACCAATCTAATTACACGCGGGGAAACAGTTGCAACATTATTGGTAAATCTTTTAACTCGCACGAATCTAAGAATTTCTTCTTCAATCGAGTTGTCAACTTGTGGAATAGGCTTCCCTGAGACGCTATAGACTGCAGCACCGTTGATTCATTAAAACTTCGCCTAGACAAATATCTCGCATTAAACTTGCGACTGACTGCGTTTGTAAATGAATAACTTTATTTGATCCCTCCCTCAGTTACTAACCCAACTGTCCCCTACTAACTTCCTAATCCTGCCACGGACATTAGTTCCAGGGCAGTAGTTCCCTTTCCAATGTTCCCTTACCCACTCTAAACCACTGTTTGGATACTTGATACTCAGTGTTTTGGAGGACAAGCAGCCTAGAAGGGTCACTAGATCTGTTGTTGCTTGATTTTCTTTGTACTCCGTTGTGTATGTCTCGCCGCCTCCCGCCTGAGAATACAAGCGGGTGGGGAATATCGTCTGTTTTAGCCACCCAAATGCTTTCCCCACTTATTTTATCACTCCTGAAGGTTCATATGTTCATCATATTAGTAAAATATGTGCAACTGGAAATTTGTTTTTGGTTTATATGATAGATATAACAACTTCTGTCAGAATACTGGGTAATTAATTCGCATATAACTACGTTAGTCATACCCCTTATTTCGTGCTTATTCGGTTAACCGAAGAACGGCGAGCGTCCTCATATGAACCAAGGCCTAAAAAAAAACTTTCAAAACATCCCACTGGCACTTAAAACAAAGCAAAATCTGATTAAGTGAGATAATTCCCCTCCATACATCCTATCACTCCTCCACATGTATTCAAACCACCCCACCCCCTTTCCCCTCCCCCCTTCAATCATCACCTATTTTTCCTCTTATTCCCCCTTTTATCGGTTAATTTTCGGCGCAAATTTCCCGCCCGCGATTTCAGGGTCACTGGGGAGGCAGTTAGAGATCTTAGCAACAGAGAGACTTCACCTGCAAAGCTTCAGTATCGATCGGGAAGTGAGAGAGAAAGGATATAGGTCGCGCCGGATCCCCCCTCCTGATACGATGGTCGGCAACAGTATGTCTTTTTCACCCCCCAAATACTACTCCCACTTGTTTTATTACTGATACATGTTAATATCTTCATACTAAGCGTAAAATAAGCGCATATGAATAAGTAATAACGATATTTATGGTAAAATTACTATTTTCGTCGGGAATGTATCAAAATATCTTATCCTGGCGGAACGTTTCAAATACCATAGTCTAGCCTTTGCCGGGTTAATTAATTATGAACAAAACAATGTTTTACATTGTTGAATTTTGAAAACTATCGTAGGGTAGTTCTCGGCAACACTTAAAAATCACATGTTACAAATTTTTCACAAGTTGCATACGCCATTAACCCCGACTGTATTCAGGTTAAAAAGATGCTCCAGCAAATAACAAGCTTCAAACTATTAGGCCGGGAGCTAGCTCGATTTATTTATGTGAGAGAGGTAAAAAAGGTTTGACCCTTCCAAGGCAAGCCTATCTACCTGGTATGTATAGATCACCATTGCTGGCAGCTTTGCTCCTGTGCGTTTGACCCTGGGACCCTTTTCAAAAGTTGCAAAAATTGGTTTTATTTATGTGAGTGCCGAGACAGAAATTAACTATACAGGATTGTAGGTTGATGATGTTTGGATCATAAATTCATCAATGCTAGCAACTTCAGACTGAACCCTTGTGAGTACAGTGACCGTTAAAGGGGTTTAAAAACCAAAATATTTATGCGAAGATCGACATATACACAGTTAATTTTTTCTAGAAGCTGGAAGGGTCTACTATTTGAAAATCATGATGCCAGCAAGTTTTGACTGTGCCAAACCCTTGCCAGCAAGACCTTTTAAAGGGGTTCAAAAACCAAAATATTCATGTGGAAACTGACATACACACGGTTAAGTTTTTCTAGAAGCTGGAAGGGTCTACTATTGGAAAATCATGATGCCAGCAAGTTTTGACTGTGCCAAACCCTTGCCAGCAAGACCCTTTTTAAGTGGTCCAGAACCAAAATATTTAAGGCCGACATACACGTGGTTAATTGAATTTCATTTTTATTATTACAAAATAACAAACATAACTTACCGGGATATACCGGTATTTTGGGATACATCACTAACTTTATCAATAATTTTGTAATTTTATACAATCATGTTCAAACAGCATGTTACAATAGACAGCATGTTACAATAGACAGCTGTGCTTCCAGGACAGGCACAAACAAGTTTCACATACAATAACTATGCCTAGCCTACGATGATTGACAAAGAACTTTGGCCTACTCATCACTTTCACTGTCACCACTGTCCCCGCTCCACTCGCCTCCGGACTCTATTTCTTCGTCTTCCATCTCCTCGACTTCATCATCTTTGGACTCACCTGGTCCAAAGTCTGGTATGGCTCGTCCTTCGAACCAGAATGGTTGAAGTGTTTCGCTATTTTCTTCTTTCCACCCAAAATCCAAGGGGTTGTTAACATTGGGCATTCCTTGGTCAGCATTCCGCCCCATCATTGCAACAAAATTTGCCCATTGGATGTGTTTGTGCAATTATTTACTGCATGGAGGTAGTGAGGCACAATTGACCTTTTTTACTTTGCTCAGTACTTTGCTCAGTACTTTGCTTCCCCCCGTCATTTTCATAAACGACTCGTATCTCGCCTCATTGATGTCTTGGTGGTGCTTCACCCCGTATATATGGCAAACGAACGCAGTTACGGACTGATAATCAACATCCGTAGAATTTAGTGACTGGATACCACTTAGATATTGATTGTCGTCGTCTGATTCAAGTATCTCAAATGGTTTTTTCTTTCCTTTTCTATAAAAGGGTGACGTGAAGTCACAGCCAGTAAGTGAGTGCAGGCCTGTTAGTGCATCACTTAATCCTGACTGCTTCTTCTCCAATTCAGCAGCAATCGTTGAGATGTCGATGAAGCGCCTATTGTTGCTTGTTCCATAGTCCATGATTATAGACAGATCTGGTTTTCTAGCAGCTAAGGAAGTCAGGACAACTACAACATCTGTGTCCGACGAACGAACCATGACAGTACCACGTTCAGTGTTGCCAAGGTGAAAGGCTATCAGCGTGTCGGCTTCTTCGTGCTGTCCTTGCATTGTTTCTGGTCGAGTCACTTTCAACTGTCCTGATGTGTTCTTCAATCTTATGCACGTTCCGCCATGAGATATGTATATGGTTCTCTCCCCAATTATTGGACCGCATTGTTCCTTTTGTAACTCAGCAAGAAGAAACCGACCGAACTATTCCTTAAAACAGTAATTTTTGAGTAGCTCGGTACCCCTCTGCTTTTGTTGTTGATCTGGGCCTGTAGTCTGATAGGCAACGTCATTTACACCTCCTCTTTTTTGTTGCTCGGCATCCTTGATGGAAGGTGTGATGTACTTATCAAGCAAAAGAATAACTTCATCACCATGAGCAGAGCACAACTTTACCATAAAATCTCGGGCTATTCTGCTGTAGGTTGACTTGTTGTGTTTGGAAAGAACTTTATGCATGAGTAGACCCCCATCAAACATAGTGGCATTGACACGTCCAATTGACTTCTCATCAAGTACCTTCACTTGCTTTTGTTACAAGATTTTTGTGAGTGCGGCCTTCTCAGTATTGTTCATGGTGCCGTCTGAATGGGCTAGAGCCAGAGGGACTTCATTGATAGGGTAACTCAGGATCATCTTCAAATTAGGCTTTGCATCTGACTGTGCAGCTGCTGTCAACAAGTAGCCAAATGCATCACGAACACCCTCAGCAGCTCCTAGTGCCTTCTTCTCTTTAGGACACTTCTTACGAAGGTTTTCTCTTGCAAAGTTCAATACTTGACATCTTGGGATCGTCTTCAAGAATATCTTGTCATCTGTCGCACACTCATCAGCAAATTTATTCCGAAGGTCTTTTCCTCGTTCAAGTACTTGTGTCAAGTAGTCTGATGTCTCTGCTTTTGCAACCTTGCCTGTTGCACTTTTGACAAGCTCAAAGGGGGCGTCTTTACTGAATGGATTACACGTGTTCTCCAAGGCTTTGGTCAATGCTGCCATATCACGATTATCCCTCTTGATACAACTTTTCTTCAGCTGTTTTGCTGGTGTCTCTCCAGCCTGGATGTTACAGATGACTTTCATCTCGGACACCGCCATACTACGCTGTGTGAGACTAACACACCATCGTCGAAAAGTACTTTCCGAATTGGCAAACGAAGTTATCCCTGTTGCTGATGATGCGGCGTCACGATTCACCGTTTGCTCGAGCGTAAGGTCGATGGGAGACCGAGAATACGACTTGCTGGTTCGTCGAATGGAGAATGCGCCTGCTTCCAAGACTTTCCTTGCTGCTCCTGGCATGTTTTGCATCTTGTCCAGGAATAGTGATCCCCAGCGAGCATAGTTAGGTCTGTTCAGTACAAAGAAGAGTTCAATGGTGCATGGCAAAACTCTCAGAAAAAGATCTACATCATTTGTACGTACAGCCCTCTGGAGCAAACGGTGAATCCTGTTCACGATGTACACATAGATCGCCCAGACACGTGCCAGCTTACCTTCTGTACCATTGATTAGTCTATGAAAGAACACCTCAAAACCTTCCATTGCTTGCTGTACTTGATCAGATTGAGCTGTTTGGTCCAGATCATGTTGGTCAGATGCTGTCAACAATACTTTACATACCTGTTTGATTTCCTCTGGGGCGTCCTCTAGGTATCTCTGAAATATGGCCCTCTCCATGACGGCAGCCACAAGCTGATGGATGCGAGTGCAACGATTGTAGAACTTGCCCTTTAAGAGACCATTCAACGAGCCATCTGCAAGCATACCATATTCAATAAGGATGTACTCAATACCTGAATCCGATATGTATGTTCCCAGTGCCCAAAAAAGTGCAAGTTCAACATGGAATACACCCAACAGAATTATCAGGTTATCAAAGTCTGGTGCCTTCAAAGACTGTATGGAGAATGCCTTAAGGGCTACTGCTAGATCATAGGAAGCTATAGCATACTCGTGCTTGTTTTCAGCTGCTACCTTCATTGAGCGAACCATGGTCTCTTGCACCACATCGTTGCGAGTTGGCGGCTGTGATATAGGGTCCATGTATGCAATTACTGTTTTACTGAATTACTGAAGCAAAGTACTGAGCAAAGTAAAAAAGGTCAATTGTGCCTCACTACCTCCATGCAGTAAATTATTGCACAAACACATCCAACGGGCAAATTTTGTTGTAATGATGTGGCGGAATGCTGACCAAGGAATGCCCAATGTTAACAACCCCTTGGATTTTGGGTGGAAAGAAGAAAATAGCGAAACACTTCAACCATTCTGGTTCGAAGGACGAGCCATACCAGACTTTGGACCAGGTGAGTCCAAAGATGATTAAGTCGAGGAGATGGAAGACGAAGAATTAGAGTCTGGAGGCGAGTGGAGCGGGGACAGTGGTGACAGTGAAAGTGATGAGTAGGCCAAAGTTATTTGTCAATCATCGTAGGCTAGGCATAGTTATTGTATGTGAAACTTGTTTGTGCCTGTCCTGGAAGCACAGCTGTCTATTGTAACATGCTGTCTATTGTAACATGCTGTTTGAACATGTATAAAATTACAAAAATTATTGATAAAGTGATGTATCCCAAAATACTGGTATATCCCGGTAAGTTATGTTTGTTATTTTGTAATAATAAAAATGAAATTCAATTAACCACGTGTATGTCGGCCTTAAATATTTTGGTTTTGGACCACTTAAAAAGGGTCTTGCTGGCAAGGGTTCAGTCTGAAGTTGCTGGCATTGATGAATTTATGATCCAAACATCATCAACCTACAATCCTGTATGGTTAATTTCTGTCTCGGCACTCTCATAAATAAAACCAATTTTTGCAACTTTTGAAAAGGGTCCCAGGGTCAAACGCACAGGAGCAAAGCTGCCAGCAATGCTGATCTATACATACCAGGTAGATAGGCTTGCCTTGGAAGGGTCAAACCTTTTTACCTCTCTCACATAAATAAATTGAGCTAGCTCCCGGCCTATATCTACTTTAACCATTTATGCTACCACAGATCCTTCTTAACCCTCCTGCATCCAGCAACTTAATTATCTAACTTATGGTAAGACATTCTCTAATTTGCCATGAAATATCAGGCTGGGTGAGTTTTCGAAGCCTTGTGTTTTTCTGTATTTTCATCCACCAGAATGCTGTTTATTGTGATGTATCATATGTCAATGGAAAGAGGAATATTTATAGTACATGATAAAAAAAAAAAAAATGTAAATAAATCGAAATATGAAAGTGTAAATGAGTCCGGAATACAATTATTTCCCATGCAATTGTCTTCACACTGTCCTAGCTCTAAATTGTGAGTGATGACCATATATTTTTTTTTACTCAAATAATAGTATTTTTTCTCCTCTTTCCAAATCTGAAAACAGAAATTGTTTATCTTCAATAGTTCTCAAGCAGTTACCGAAAACAAAAATATATATTTTGATTGATATGGTTTATAACATTTTAGATTTATTTCGTTGCTACGAAGTGTATGGTTTTAAATTTAGGCTGTATGAATACGGCAAATAATGCTGATGAGTATAAAACAAACTAGAAGTTCCTAGGACAAATACTTTTTGCGCTATGAATATTTGAAATGAAGAGCCAAAATGCGAATATTTATGCTTCATCCATCTCTGTTCCGGCGATGCTAGCCGGGTTCCGAGCTGTTCCCCACCTCGTGGTTGCGTTATTTGCTCGGATACGTATATAACTGTATATATCACCAGAATCGAAAAATTATGTTCTTTCCAATGGTGAAAACAAAAATAATATAGTGTAATTGGTTCGCGAGCTATGCGCAATTGTTTCCATGCAGTGACCGAAAAAAAAAAATATATATATGGTTTATAACATTTTCGATTTATTTCGTTGCTACGAAGAGTATGGTTTTAAATTTAAGCTGTATGAATACGGCAAATAATGCTGATGAGTATAAAACAAACTAGAAGTTCCTAGGACAAATACTTTTTGCGCTATGAATATTTGAAATGAAGAGCCAAAATGCGAATATTTACGCTTCACCCGTCTCTTTTCCGCCAATGTTAGCCGGGTTCCGAGCTGTTCCCCACCTCGGCATTGGTTTATTTGCTCGGATACGTATATAACTGTTTATATCACCGTCATCGGAAAATTATGCTCTTTCTAATGGTGAAAACAAAAATAATATAGCGTTATTGGTTCGCAAGCTATGCGCAATTGTTTCCATGCATTGTTATTGTTATGTAAATATATGAGAATGTTTATACAGTTGTATATCTTTGCCACAATGTACAACATTTATATAAATATATAAATATAATATATATATATATATATATATATATATATATATATATATATAAAATAAATGAAATAAAAATAAAAATAAAATGAAATAAATAAAATAAAATAAATAAATATATAAATAAAATAAAAATGTAATAATAATATAAATACTCGATTACGGGCCTTGGGCTTGCTTGGGACCTTGGGGCTGATCCGCTAGACACCCTGGGGAACAGGAATAACAAAGAAAAAAAACAAAAATACATATATACCGGGTATATATATATATATATATATATACCGGTATATATATATATATTTCTGCGTTGGAAATTTTATTATTCAAAGTTTCCAGGTCTCTGATGAGTTTTCGCTGGGTGGCGGGAAGTAAATGAAGGAGATGAGCAAAATTCATGGTGGTACAGGGTTACATTAAAGCACATGAAGATACAGGATATACGACGCGTTTCACTGGACAACCAGCATTATCAAGTAAGGATGGAATGATATAAAAGGTAAACAGGACGGGTATATAATTATAGAGGGTGAAGGATTTTCGCCTCCTCTGATCCTCCACCCTCTATATATACCCTTCCTGTTTACCTTTTATATCATTCCATCCTTCATCTACTCCCCGCCACCCAGCGAAAACTCATCAGAGACCTGGAAACTTTCAATAATAAAATTTCCAACGCAGAAATTGCCATTTCTTTCAACCTCGTATGTATTAAAGAAAATTTATTACCTGGCTTTACTAACATATATATATATATATATATATATATATATATATATATATATTATATATATATATATATACTGTATATATAAATAAAATAAATAAAATAAATAAAATAAAAAATATAATAATAATATAAATACTCGATTATGGGCCTTGGGCTTGCTCGGGACCTTGGGGCTGATCTGCTAGACAGCCTGGGAAATAGAAATAATAGAGAAAAAAACAAAATATATATATACCGGGTATATACGTATATATATATATATATATATATATATATATATATATATATATATATACGGTATATATATATATATATATATATATATATTATACATTATACTGTATATATAAATAAAATAAATAAAATAAATAAAATAAAAAATATAATAATAATATAAATACTCGATTATGACCCTTGGGCTTGCTCGGGACCTTGGGGCTGATCCGCTAGACAGCCTGGGGAACAGGAATAATAAAGAAAAAAAATATATATATATACCGGGTATATACGTATATATATATATATATATATATATATATATATATATACGGTATATATATATGTATATATATATATATATATATATATATATATATATATATATTATATATTATACTGTATATATAAATAAAATAAATAAAATAAATAAAATAAAAAATATAATAATAATATAAATACTCGATTATGGGCCTTGGGCTTGGTCGGGACCTTGGGGCTGATCCGCTAAACACCCTGGGGAACAGGAATAAAAAAAAATATATATATATATACAGGGTATATATATATATATATACCGTAATATATATATATATATATATATATATATATATATATATATATATATATATATACCCGGTATATATATATTACATATATATATATACTCTATATATAAATAAAATAAATAAAATAAAAAATATAATAATAATATAAATACTTGATTATGGGCCTTGGGCTTGCTCAGGACCTTGGGGCTGATCTGCTAGACACCCTGGGGAACAGCAATAACAAAACAAATATATACAGCATATATATATAAAATAAATAAAATAAACATAAATAAAATGAAATAAATAAAATAAAATAAATAAAAACTAATAAATCAAATATATAAATATTTAAATAAAATACAAAATATAATAATAATATAAATACTCGACTATGGGCCTTGGGCTTGCTCGGGACGTTGGGGCTGTTATATACTGTATATAGGCTATATATAATATATATATTGTGATGCATGTCCACGTGTGAGCATGCAGTACAGAACGCCTAGTCATGCCCCACTCTCGCTAGGATCGTCAGGGCAGGAACTTTGGCTGTAGTCTATGTAGAGTTTCCTAACTTAGTTCGTGTGAGCCGTTGTACTATAAGTATTATGAATATGGATTTTGTTTTCATCTGAGTCAACGAGTTCTATTTTATATCATTAGTTATAAGTATTGTGTGTAAAACTTATTTGTAATGATAGGAAGAGAAACAGCCACAGTTAGGGGTCAGTGGGTATGCCAGGCAGGAGGTAGGCCTAACTCACTAGCACTCCTCCCTCCCTCAGTGCTAGGGGAGCCTTTGTGTATCCCAGAGGAGAGAGAGAAATTACGTAATGGTTGTCAGTGGGCGGTCCTTAGTAGTTCACGTTGGGCTCACTAGAGGGCCGGGTATAAAAGGGAAGTCTAGCCATTTTTTCATCAGAACTCATTAGGCAGAGCGACTTCTCATTTCCCTTGCTAACTATTTATATTCTTCTGACTGATGGGAACTTTCTCTACTACCTTACATTCTTATTTCCTCTTTTCCCTGCCCTGTTTAACTTCCATGGTCCCGTTGGTGCAGAGCTAGTCAGCCAACGTATTATCGCTTGAGTTCTCACGAGATACTTGTCTATTAGATAGCCTATTTTGGAAGGATTGACTTAGAATAGGATTGATTTATGTTTGTTGCACTTGTATATGCATTTCCCCGTGTGTTATTATTATTATTCCTGTTTTCTGCTAGTCTAGGTAATGCTAGACTGGGGTAAGGCTTTTCTGTGTTACGAGTTGTTGTTTGATGCAGTGGTTAAGCGATAAACCTGCATACTCGTTTCGGTTCAGTGAAGCCTAGGTTGTCTTCGCGGCTGACTGTGTTGAGTTAATAATTTACAGTGCGTGAGGGCAAGAGCCTAACCACCCTGTATTTTATTAACAGTTTGTTTTTACTTTGTCAAGGAGCCGGGAGAAAACCAGATACAAGGGATCTGGATTTCTCAAAGTGAACTTGTTAGTTTTAACGTAATACTTTAAACAGTCGTGAGGACTTCGCTAGGCTACGAGCCGTTATTGCTCAGTCACTGCTACCTTTTTGCCTACAGTACCCCAGCTAGACTTTACTCGATTAGTAGATACAGAATAGTATTGAAGCTTTCCTTATGTATGATATTGTTTATGCACTATTGATTTCATGTGTTGCAAGCTTGGCTACTTTAGTTATTAGTGGCCCACGAGCACAATCCGAGTAGGCTATTGCCGTTGCATTTGCGGAGTACTTCCTTTTAATGTTTGCCATTTACTATTGCATATTCTTTTAATTATTCATATGCCAAATTAAGCCTTTAATAGTATTTAATTGCCAGTGTTTTTGCTTATTGAATTACTGTTCAAAATCCGATACGTACTTCTTACGAGCATCCGAGAAGCATCTAACTTTTTTCAGAAGATTCCTTGCTCGATGCTTAAGGACTATTAATTAACGTAACGTAATAGTGCAGATCCGAAGTAGAGGGTGGTGGACTTCTTAAGTTCATAGTCAAGGGTGGATTACTTCGGCTTCGGCCAACACTATTCTTTTGTGTTGTTGTTTCTTACTTCATTGTTTGATTGTTGACCAGACTAGATAATTCCTGTCTCTTTATTAGTCTGTTGTTGAACACTAGTACCGAGTTCTTGTATACCCCGATATAGAAGATTGAACTCTGGAGGGTATTGGTGTTTTTTGTTCGGCTGGCAGTACTCAGGGGTTGGGATCGTGTGTTTCCGTTGTGGCAGCGAGCCGTATTAGAGTCCTGATTGAGAGCCCTTGTGTACCCGAGTGCCAGTTCGTAACAAATGGCGACCTTGCTTAGGATTTTGTGAACAGTATACATTTTTGCAGAGTTGTACAACATTTGTTTGTTTGTATTTTAGCGTGCATATTGAAGAATATTTTTTTTTGTATGGCAATTAGTAAAGCATTTAAGAGATTCCAGTTAATTTAGTAATTAGTGCTTGCATAGGAAGTTTAACACTTTTGTCTGGAGAATTTTTTTTTGGACTTCAGTATGTCGTGCATTAGCACTGACGATGAGCGAGAGATGTCATTTGAAGGTGTGCCGTTAGTAACCAGTGAGGAGGATGCTAGAGTTTTTGAGAGTAAGCGGTACCACGTGATGGAGGAGAGGCTGACTGGGGTGGATGTTTGTGGCTTGCACCTGATAGCCAAGGTTTTGGGCATTTCCAATGTAGCAGGGATGTCCAAGGGGGAGCTGATTTCCTGGGTGTTGCATGGGCGACATGGGGTTTCGGAGGAGAGGGCGTTTGGGGGGGTTCCTCCCCAGATCCCCTCTCACTCGACTCCCACAGTGCCGTCCACTCAGTTACCGGAGGTTGGCACTCTCCCACAGAGGGATGAGAATTGGCAGATTGGAGTGCCCTCGGGTGGTGCACGTGGTGGTTCCCCAGTTTTTGGCCCCCCCTCCATCAGTAGTGGCAGCTCCCTCTTCCTGCCTGTCTCCAGATATGGTATTTAGACTTGAGCTTGCTAAGATTGAGGCTAGGAAGCAGGAGATTGAGGCTAGGAAGCAGGAGGATGAGACCAGGAGGCAGGAGGATGAGACCAGGAGGCAGGAGTATGAGACGAGGAGGTATGAGATTGAGGTTAGGAGGCATGAGGCTGAGCTTAGGTACGACTCGGAGAAATATTGTGCTAAATTAGATTTAGATAAGACTCGTGCAGAGTCGACAGGGACTCGGATGGGCCGTGAGGGCCAAGTAAGAGAACAGTCCTTGGCCCAATTAGTCAAATTGGTGCCGGTATTTAGTGAAACTGAAATCACAGAATTTTTTAATCGTTTTGAGAAGAAATGTAGGGAGCATAATTGGCCTGAAGAGAAGTGGGCAGCTCTAGTCTCCTCAAGACTTACGGGTAAGGGTCTGAAGGCTTATGATGCACTGCCTTTAGAGTCTTGCATTGACTACCCAGAATTGAAGAGAGCTGTCCTACGGGCATACGAGTTGCAACCGGAAAAATATCGATTGAAGTTTCGGGGTATTACAAAGACTAGGGAGGCGACCTTTCTTGAACATGCCCGGGACTTAAAAGATGCACTTAAAAACTGGACACGTTCTGAGAAAGCTGAGACGGCAGAACAGTTGACTGAGCTGTTTCTGCTCGAGCAGTTTTATAAGTGTACTGGTGCAGAAATGACTTTAACTATTAAAGAAAAGAACCCAAGAACTCTTCAAGAGGCAGCTGAGATGGTTGACCTCAGGTTGTCGCTAATCAGGGGATGTGAATCTGTAAAGCGTGTTGATGCAGTTCCCAAGGGGCGCGATACTCCAAACCCTCGAGCTCAGGACAATCTCTATAGATATAAACCTCAGTTTAAAAGCCAAGATACCAGGAGTGAACCAAAGACTACAGCCGTCCCATTACAGAAGGGTCAGAACTCCGCCCCTTATCAGAAGAGACCGATAGGGGAAGTGGAATGTTTTCATTGTAGAAAGAAGGGGCATTATGCAAAATCTTGTCCTAGTAAGCCGCCAGCTGCAGCCGTGTCTTTGGTGCGCAGCATAGGTGTGGCTGAAATGTCGTCTGGATTTACCCAGGGTAGTTTGCCAGCGGCAGGGTCACAGGCTATGTATAAGACTCAGGAAGGCTCGTCCCCTGTCCGTGATGTCTTTTGCGCCCATAGAGGGACCGGTAGGGTAAGTTGGGCGGGTTGCCAGCATAAGGTGGAAGTTTTGCGTGATACTGGAGCTTCACAGACACTTTTGAAGAATTTCACGGGGCGACCAATTAATGCGGCACGGGTGGTTGTTGTTCAGGGTATTAATGCGACCAGGTCATACCCGTTGGTTCGTGTGGAGCTGGAAGTTGATGGTGTGATTAAGGACTTAGATGTTGGGATAGTTAAGAAATTGCCAGTGGAGGGCGTCGACCTTCTTCTCGGCAACGACTTTGCGGTGCCTACTTTAGACGTTCCACCCTTAGTTGTTGCCGAGAGGCCGGCCGACGTTGGTAGGGAGGAACAAGAGTGGGTAGTGAGTTGTCAACACCAACAGATGGCATGTGTGGTAACTCGTTCCCAAGCATTTAAGGTATCACAGCCTATTTCCCAGGCCACAGAACAGCGGAGGAAGGGAATTAAGGAGAAGCGGAAGGCTGGGAAAAGTTTGAAGAGTTTAGAACCAGTGGCTCTCCCAAAAGACCCAATAGCAGGACCTTTGACCGAGTCTGTTGTAACTTCAGTGCCTAAGACAGTTGATAAGGTAGTGGAGGAGGCAGAGACTCAGAGACAGCACCGTTACCTGCAGCGAGAAAACCGGATGTCTAAGTTGGATGTTGGGGGAGGGCATGAGTTGTTGACCAAGCAGTTAGACATGTTGGCTCCCACAGACATTCGAAAGTTGCAATTAGAGGATCCAGAGGTTTTGCAGTGTACCAATGGGGCTGTGGAGTTAGAAGAAGATAGGGATGCAAAGGCAGGGGATTTTTTGTTCTTTAATGGAATTTTATACCACCGATATCAAGATCATAAAAGGAACTGGGAGGGCGGATCAGGTACAGTTGACCAGCTGGTCGTGCCAGAGGGCTGCATGGAAAGTTTGCTTAGGTTGGCTCATGATTCTCCATTATCAGGACATTTGGGTGCCAAGAAAACGGTGGCGGCTTTGGGGAAATTGTTTTGGTGGCCGGGGATGAAGTCTCATGTGCAGTCATGGATAAACTCATGTGATATTTGTCAACGTGTCGGGAAACCGAACCAAGTTATTCCTAAGGCTCCGTTACACCCTATTCCTGTGATTGGGCCACCCTTTAGTAAAATTATTGTTGACATGGTTGGTCCACTCCCTCCCACTAAGGCTGGAAATAAATTTTGTTAACCATAATGGATGTTGCCACTAGATACCCCGATGCATACCCTATGAAAAATGGAATGGCTAAGACGGTAGTCAGTAACTTGTTGTGGTACTTCTCAAGGTACGGGTACCCGGAGGAGATTCAGTCTGATCAGGGATCTAATTTCACCTCCAACATGTTCAAGCAAACAATGCAACAGCATGGGATATGAGCAGTAGTATCGTCAGCGTATCACTCTGAGAGTCAAGGGGTGCTTGAGCGGTGGCATGCTACACTCAAAAGCATGCTCAGGTGTTATTGTGCTGACAACGGTATGGATTGGGATCTTGGATTGCCTTATGTGCTGTTTGCTGCTTGGGAGGTACCTGGTGAGAGCCTGGGATTTAGTCCAAACGAGCTGATTTTTGGACACCGTGTCAGGGGCCCCCTTAACCCTTAATTAGCGGCGAGCAACATAAGTCGAGTTAAATAAAGCTGGACTATGTGGCGGCGCTCGACATAACTCGAGTGGCAATTTCAGCACGTAATGTGGCTGAGAGAGAGAGACAAGTGGTGGCAGGAGACTAGCGAGCGTATGACTGCTCCAGACCACCGCGGCGAACCTACTGACACAAATCTCAGCTCCCTCTCTCACTCGCTACATACTCAATTATGTACTGAAAGTACCGAATTACCTGCTTTTTGCACTCGCGTTGCACGGTTATTGCAAGAAAACTATCCATCATACAAGGATCGTTATGGTGTCATTCGAAAGCTCTGTTTATGCCCTTTCAGGGATAGGTACTTGTTTTACGTTCTGGGTCTTATTTAGGCATGAAAATGATCACGTAAACAGCCCTATTTTGGCTAAAAACACCCCGCTGTGCGGTACACATAAATAAACCGCATAGGCCGCTCGTAAGGTGTTAACATGCTGAAAGAAATTTGGGAGGGGACTGTGCAGCCTTGTCCATTATTAAAGTATGTGCTTGAAAGCCGTGAGCGCATGCTTAAGAGTCTGGAGATGGCAGGTAGAAATTTGACAGAATCACAAGCTTTGATGAAGGACAGGTATGATCGCAAAGTGAGGCTCCGGAAGTTCACTGTAGGACAAGAGGTATTAATTTTGTTGCCTTTGGTTGGTAACTCCCTCTCTGCAAAGTACGCTGGACCTTATAAAATTGTAGAAACAATTTCAGACTTAGATTACCTTGTTGCCACTCCAGACAGGAGGAAAAAGAACCAGTTATGTCACGTGAACCTTAATAAAGAGTATGTGAGGCGCCCCTCTGAGCCTCTCACTGTCCCTGTGTTGGCTTGTTGCGGCCGTGGTGGAGAAGGAGAGGGGGACAGTCAAGCTTCGGAGGAGGATAGCTGGGATCAACATGTTTCAGCGGATCAGTGGGCGGGGAACTCGAGCCTAAGGGCTGACGAGGCTATAGCTCATTTGCCTGAGCCGCAGTTTGATGCTATCCGTCAGTTGTTCGGTTCATACCCCACTGTATTTGCTGAACACCCAGGCCTCACTACTCAGGCTATGCATGATGTTGACGTGGGGGACCATATACCCTTTAAGTCAATCCCGTACCGTGTGCCCCCCATAAAACTACCAGCTCTGAGGGATGAGTTGGAGTATATGCTCGGTAGAGGGTTGATAGAGAAAGGCACAGTTAAGTGGACTTCCCCCGTAACACTGCAGCCTAAGCCAGATGGCAAGGTACGCTTTTGTATTGATTTCCGTAGGTTAAACGGTTTGACTCCAACTAACCCATATCCTCTTCCGGGTTGATGATAGTGTTGACAAAATTGGTAATGCTCGTTTTTTGTCTAAAGTAGATTTAGTAAAAGGTTACTGGCAAGTACCTTTGTCCGAGCATGCTACAGAGGTATGTGGTTTTGTTGTGGACGGGAGTACCTACCGGTGCAATGTTATGCCTTACGGACTTAAGAATGCACCAGCAACGTTTCAGAACCTGATGAATTAAATTGTAAAGGACATTCCAAATTGCACCATATATTTGGACGATGTAATCATTTATGATGACGACTTTCAGAGCCATTGTGAGCACCTTGAGACCTTGTTCCGGAAACTTAGTGAAGCAGGTCTGGTAGTAAATTTGGCAAAGTGTGACTTCGTAAAAGCCACTGTGCAGTACCTTGGGTTTGTAGTGGGAATGGGACAGGTGTGCCCTCCTCAGAACAAGGTACAGGCTATCAATAAATTTCCGCACCCAACAACCAAGAAGCAGATAATGAGATTCTTGGGTATGATAGGCTACTACAGACGCTTCATAAAAGGTTACTCAATGGTATTGGCACCTCTCACAGATTTGTTATCTAAAGACAAAAAGTTTTTGTGGGCACCTGAGTGTGAAAAGGCTTTCACTTTGGTGAAACATTTGCTATGTACTCACCCGATACTCAGGGCCCCAGACTTTAACACCTTACGAGCGGCCTATGCGGTTTATTATATGTACCGCACAGCGGGGTGTTTTTAGCCAAAATAGGGCTGTTTACGTGATCATTTTCATGCCTAAATAAGACCCAGAACGTAAAACAAGTACCTATCCCTGAAAGGGCATAAACAGAGCTTTCGAATGACACCATAACGATCCTTGTATGATGGATAGTTTTCTTGCAATAACCGTGCAACGCGAGTGCAAAAAGCAGGTAATTCGGTAGTTTCGGTACATAATTGAGTATGTAGCGAGTGAGAGAGGGAGGAGGGAGCTGAGATTTGTGTCAGTAGGTTCGCCGCGGTGGTCTGGAGCAGTCATACGCTCGCTAGTCTCCTGCCACCACTTGTCTCTCTCTCTCAGCCACATTACGTGCTGAAATTGCCACTCGACCTATGTCGAGCGCCGCCACATAGTCCAGCTTTTTTTAACTCGACTTATGTTGCTCGCCGCTAATTAAGGGTTAACAGGCCTTTTCAGCTGGCAACAGATGCTAGTGGTGTAGGGGCTGGTGCCGTCTTGCTACAGACAGACAATGAAGGTGTGGAACACCCAGTAAGTTTCTTTTCTAAGAAGTTCAATGCTGCACAAAAGAACTATTCTACAATAGAAAAGGAATTACTGGCGATTGTGCTGTCGCTCAGGCACTTCGAGGTGTATGTTCCAGCCTATGGACCAGTCGTGGTTATCTACACTGATCATCACCCTTTGAGATTCCTGAATCAATTTCACAATCGCAATATGAGACTGACCAGGTGGTCTTTGATGTTGCAGGAGTATAACCTGGACATCCGTCATATTGCTGGATGTACAATGTGATCGCGGATTGTTTATCAAGGGTGGATGATCAGTCGTAGGCTATCACAGGTGTGTGGGTTTGAGTGGAGGAAAATAGGCTGCCCTTATAGTGCAGCCGGGAAAAACATATTAAAATATAAAAATCATATAAAAACTCTTTCTTTTGATATAGGTAATCGTATAAGTTTATCATAGCCTATAGAGTTTGAGTAGTCCACGAACTATCAAACGGCTGAGCTGCTGTAAGCTCGCTCTGGGAGCATGATATTGTGTCTTTTTGCTATTGTTGGGAGGAGTTATAAAATGTGATTTTTTTTTTTAATAATAAGATGTGTTTTGGTGATAAACTCAGCTTTGTTTTAGTGCCATGCGGTCCCTGGGTGTGAGGGGCTTGATGGGGTTCTGTGTTTGTCAGATTTTAGCTCAGGGTTGAGCGAGTAAAATCTTGGGGGAGGTGTGACGCATGTCCATGTGTGAGCATGCTGTACAGAACGCCTAGTCATGCCCCACTCTCGCTAGGATCGTCAGGGCAGGAACTTTGGCTGTAGTCTATGTAGAGTTTCCTAACTTAGTTCGTGTGAGCCGTTGTACTATAAGTATTATGAATATGGATTTTGTTTTCATCTGAGTCAACGAGTTCTATTTTATATCATTAGTTATAAGTATTGTGTGTAAAACTTATTTGTAATGATGGGAAGAGAAACAGCCACAGTTAGGGGTCAGTGGGTACGCCAGGCAGGAGGTAGGCCTAACTCACTAGCACTCCTCCCTCCCTCAGTGCTAGGGGAGCCTTTGTGTATCCCAGAGGAGAGAGAGAAATTACGTAATGGTTGTCAGTGGGCGGTCCTTAGTAGTTCACGTTGGGCTCACTAGAGGGCCGGGTATAAAAGGGAAGTCTAGCCATTTTTTCATCAGAACTCATTATGCAGAGCGACTTCTCATTTCCCTTGCTAACTATTTATATTCTTCTGACTGATGGGAACTTTCTCTACTACCTTACATTCTTATTTCCTCTTTTCCCTGCCCTGTTTAACTTCCATGGTCCCATTGGTGCAGAGCTAGTCAGCCAACGTATTATCGCTTGAGTTCTCACGAGATACTTGCCTATTAGATAGCCTATTTTGGAAGGGTTGACTTAGAATAGGATTGATTTATGTTTGTTGCACTTGTATATGCATTTCCCTGTGTGTTATTATTATTATTCCTGTTTTCTGCTAGTCTAGGTAATGCTAGACTGGGGTAAGGCTTTTCTGTGTTACGAGTTGTTGTTTGATGCAGTGGTTAAGCGATAAACCTGCATACTCGTTTCGGTTCAGTGAAGCCTAGGTTGTCTTCGCGGCTGACTGTGTTGAGTTAATAATTTACAGTGCGTGAGGGCAAGAGCCTAACCACCCTGTATTTTATTAACAGTTTGTTTTTACTTTGTCAAGGAGCCGGGAGAAAACCAGATACTAGGGATCTGGATTTCTCAAAGTGCACTTGTTAGTTTTAACGTAATACTTTAAACAGTCGTGAGGACTTCGCTAGGCTACGAGCCGTTTTTGCTCAGTCACTGCTACCTTTTTGCCTACAGTACCCCAGCTAGACTTTACTCGATTAGTAGATACAGAATAGTATTGAAGCTTTCCTTATGTATGATATTGTTTATGCACTATTGATTTCATGTGTTGCAAGCTTGGCTACTTTAGTTATTAGTGGCCCACGAGCACAATCCGAGTAGGCTATTGCCGTTGCATTTGCGGAGTACTTCCTTTTAATGTTTGCCATTTACTATTGCATATTCTTTTAATTATTCTTATGCCAAATTAAGCCTTTAATAGTATTTAATTGCCAGTGTTTTTGCTTATTGAATTACTGTTCAAAATCCGATACATACTTCTTACGAGCATCCGAGAAGCATCTAACTTTTTTCAGAAGATTCCTTGCTCGATGCTTAAGGACTATTAATTAACGTAACGTAATAGTGCAGATCCGAAGTAGAGGGTGGTGGACTTCTTAACCCTCTCACATCCTTATGATGCAGAGGTTGCCAGATAAGCAATAAGAAATAGATTACTCTCGCTCTTATAATTACCTCTCCAAAATTAGTTTTCTGCCCACAGCTAACTCAAAGACAACTGCAGAGGTTGAAGTAAATAAACTAAAGGTTTATAATTACCCCTGACGGTAACAAAGGCTTTAAAGTATCCCTAATAGGCTCAAAAATTGCATCAGGACGTGAGAGGGTTAAGTTCATAGTCAAGGGTGGATTACTTTGGCTTCGGCCAACACTATTCTTTTGTGTTGTTGTTTCTTACTTCATTGTTTGATTGTTGACCAGACTAGATAATTCCTGTCTCTTTATTAGTCTGTTGTTGAACACTAGTACCGAGTTCTTGTATACCCCGTTATAGCAGATTGAACTCTGGAGGGTATTGGTGTTATTTGTTCGGCTGGCAGTACTCAGGGGTTGGGATCGTGTGTTTCCGTTGTGGCAGCGAGCCGTATTAGAGTCCTGATTGAGAGCCCTTGTGTACCCGAGTGCCAGTTCGTAACAATATATATATATATAATAATATACTGTAATATAACTAAAATTCCATAGAGTACTTACCATACTTCCTGTAAGCATTCCTGTGACATCTTCGTGATTATAATGTGTTTATTTCGTAGGCAGTATTTATTGATAAATATATTTGTCTTTCAAGCAAAAAATAGTGTAAAGTCATCAATGATACCTAGACAAAACTGCATCAATACTCAAGGGGTTAACCAAGATTCACTCCCCTCAGTCACCAAAAGTCACAAGTAACATCTTATATACATATGTAGTTCGAATTATTCACTAAACACTTTCACTGGGTAGATGAAATAATCCATAATTGCCTGCCTATAGCTAGGCATGGTGGGCCAGAGGGAGGGAGCCCAGAATTTAAAGGGCCGGGACCCTGCCTCACAGTCTGGGGGCCGGGAAACTACTGACTTTACAGAGGCCCGCGCTCCTCAGAGAGGGACGCTATGTGGTTGCTAGATACTTCCTTTTGTAACTTACTGATGCCTAACTTACCAGTCCAAATTGAGTCAAAATCGAGTCATAAACTTATTTTTGGCTAATATTTCTAACTTACAGGTGGCATTATGACGCGATTGCGTCATACGAGCACTCTTGGAGGGGTGGCGTTATGACGCGATCGCGTCCTATAGATGCGGGAGGGTTAAACTGCACAAAATCGTATACATACTCGTATAATTAGAATATTAAAAATACGTCGCCGGTACAGAAGGGGTTATAAGGTGCAAGTATTTATCCAGTACAACTGAAAACAAGTATATACAGACAAACGTAAAGGATGGGTAAGACTCACTTTTAATAGGGTGTCTTCTGAATAATGGAATACTTCCATCTACAGCCCTGTATTCCTATATATATGTTGATTCATATAGAGCGAGTGTAAATAGAACTTGGGAGTAGGAGGTGGAGTTAGGATTGGTATTCTGCGTAGGGGTGTTTGCTGTTATATATCATAATGTTTAATCAATGTCCCTCAGTCACTTCCCATCGTTAATGAAAGTTGTTTTAGCATTCTTTTTACACATGAAGAGAGAGAGAGAGAGAGAGAGTTTCGTACCACTCTGTTTCCTGTACACCAACTTTTATACGCTGCGGAAGCCGTTATCGGCAAGACCATCATCGACACAATATTGAACTATGACTACCGGATATTGGGAAGACATAATATTGTCTATTTACTTGCAGGTGGTGGTGGAGAGGTCTGCTGCTTAGTTCAACTGTATATTAAATACTGTTATCACTATCACGTCCACTAACGTCACTACAACCATCAGTATTATTATCATCACCAATATATCAATTACTATCATTATCATCAGTAACATTATAAGTATAATAGCTAATTTGGCATCAGATTGATTAATTATTCATCTACATTATATCCATTTCACATATTATAATGACAAACATATTCATGAAAACCATCATGAGTTACCTAACTTAAAGGGGTTGTGGTTATTTGCTGGTCTATCTATTGATTGATCTATTAATTTTATAGTTTCCTCTCTAGACCTCCATCAAGCTTAACCCATCGGCTGTTGGAAGACCCTTAAGAGGTTCTACTGGGCGACTGCTGGAAGACTCTCAAGATCCTAGGCCTAAAAAAAAAAAAAATTAAAACACCCCAGTGGCACTAACAAAACAAAAATTGTGTTTAGGCGAGATAATTTCCCTCCATTACTTGCTACCACTCCTAAACATCTGTCCCATGATTAGAAGCAGGATCAGAAGAAGGACCCGGATTAGAAATATAATAATCCTAGTTCTACATAATCAAGAGTGGAACTATTCACTCCCTTGCGCACGACAACGCATTTCTTTCTGTTTTCCGGCTAATGTCAGACGATTGTATTCATGTTCGGAATGTCATATGGAAGTCAGAGGGTTAATTGAGATGGTCTTTACCCTTTTAATTCCCATAGATGCTTCGTAAGCTGCATGAAATCGCTTAATGATAGCCAAAATAAATTGTCAAACTGCGTCAAAATCTTCAAGGGGTTAACTATATGAAATGGGAGGTGATTCCACTCTTGAAGGGAAAACTCCAGACCTTCCAGTATGACTGTCAATCAGACTATCTAAAAGGAGTTATATGCAGCGGATGATCGATCGAAATAGACATGAATTAATAATTAAATATATTTGTTTTTGTTTTTAGGTTGATGGATATATATACTTGGTTCTCAAATTTGTTACCTGAGCTAATCGCTTGCTTACTTTTTGATCCAGCCTACTGTTTGTGTGTAGGTGTGTATAACTAACCCTTTTTGTCCCGGTGACGTTATTTTAACTTATATTTGGCTACTATAAATGTGGTAGAAATATTAGCTCGATTACTCTAGTCCTTTTTGAGTTATGGGAGGTTATGGCTTACAATTTCAGCCCAAGCTAGAATGAACAGACTATAATTAGAGACAGTTTACAGTAGAATAATAGGACAGCAAATTAGAAGGTTCTCTCCCCACCCTCCGCTCTCGTACCGGAAAATAGGATGAAGTGTAACCTTATGGAAGAGAGAGAGAGAGAGAGAGAGAGTCCTCCCATCTGTTGTTGTTTTCATCAGCTCTCCTATCAGATCTTCCTCTCAAAGGCTTCACAGATCAATCAGCCTAAAGATTACGTGGAGTGAGACAGATCGTACACTCGGATGCCATATTCTCTAGCCCACTCATAAGAATTCGCTGACCCCCTTATATTATCTATATGTGAATTATAACTGTTTGCATTGATTTTTGTGTATAACCTGCTTTTCGATAAATAATGTAAATAGTTTTGTAGTTGATGTATGGAAAGTTATATTCATAATTTTTTTTCCAGCATTATACTTCTATAATTGGAAGTGAGTGAAGCCCACGAATATTTATGAGTGGGTTAGACACTATGACATCCGGGTGTAATTTAATAAATATTTCGTAGTCACATGTTTTTGAAACATTCATCACTTAACCCTCAAATTTAGCTCATTGCATGAGAAAGAATATGAAAGAAACGACAAACTTCCTACGCCTAATAAATTTGTATTCCAACAAATATTTACAAATATGCATTGTTCAAATGCCAGTCAACAATCCTGTAACTGTTAATAATTGTAGACGGTATACATAATCAATTTGCTGCTATACACAATATAAATTTACGAAAAATAATAAATTGGATCACACGCAGTAGTATTCTAGTCTATTTTCCATCCACCAAACACTCACTGTCATTGGTCCAAACACAATACTACACCAATACTACACTTACGCTGCGGGCATATTTCCGCCTATATCCGCTATATTAGGGCTCATTCAGGCACTCCTTATTGATTAGGCAAATGTCTGAATGAAATGAAATGTATTCAGCCGAAAACTAGACGAAAATAGCTTCAAAATGATGCCAGAACTAGCTTCGTAGCTCGCGGGGTTCACCCACAGCGCTACCATAGACATTCGCTAGAATGAGCAATTCTCGCTAATTTCTCGCTACATTTGCCTTTGGCATATGTAGCGAAACTCTGACTCAGAGCCTTCAGTGCCACAGCTGCTTGGCTGGGAGAAGGACGTGTGGCCTGTTGCGCTCCCGCTTCCTTGCACTCGATTTTACAAGCTTAAAGAGGCTTTAGAAGCCTGTAGATTGCTATAAATTGCCATGACGCTCGGGAACGTCTCCCGCAGGGAAAGAGTTAAAGTGACGCGCAGGGCACCTACTCGCTCGACTACTAGGCTCATACTAGAAATATTGTTTTCTCGTTACCATCGCAGCGTTACCAGGTATGACGCAGCGTTGCCAATGGTTAACAATTTCAAGGACATTCAAACCTATTCGTAGCCAAAACTTGATGCGATTCACTTCATCAGTTTTCTTTCATCGAATTTCTAAAAGTTTTGCGACGGGATAGCTTTGACTGACAAATTTCAACTAAACCTTCAAATCATGCCTCGCGACAGTGAGCATCAAGGGGCTAAAAAATGATTATCTAATATATTCAACTACAAAATACTAATACATCTGCGGGGCCATACAATCCTTGCACATTGGATAATTCTCCTAGCAAGCTTATTATAATGATGATAAACTCGGGGAAAAAACCTGTGTTTAGAGAAAGTTAAAGGGCCGGGGGTATTATTTTGTATTATTAGGGGTTCGTCCCCTACGGGGAACCCCTATTGTAATCATTAAACCCGGTTTTTCATCCAAATTCTTCTTACGCTTTTTATTTTTTTTAAGAGACAATGAACGGAGGAAGGAAAAACACAGATAAAACAAAATGGTCCATGTGCCTAAAGGCATCCTCCATTCATAAAATGTTTGTAACAACTGGATTTAAACATTTGTAGATTGTAAGTTTGTGGAAAGCAATTCGAGGGAAGTGAATTCCAAAGAGTAGTAGCTCTGGGGATAAATGAATTCTGATAAGCAGAAGTTCTGCATTGTGGAGGAGAAAGTGTAAATTCATGGGCGCTCTCAGCTGCCCTAGTTCTACGGAGAAAGATGTGGAGAGGCGGCACAATTGAAGCAAGTTCCTCGGAACAATTGCTGTGAAAATATCTGTAGAATAATGAAAGGGATGCAACGTTTCTTCGTATGGATAATGTAGGAAGGTCCTGTGTGATTGCAGGGTTATTGATTAATCTAATAGCTTTCTTTTGAATTTTTTCCAACTGCCTCAATGCAACCACTCCACTTCCACTCCACAGAGGTGAACAGTAATCCATCTGAGAACGCACATGACTTTTATATATTACGGCCAACTGCTCGTCAGTGAAGAATTCTCGAACTCTGTACAGGAGTCCCAGTTTTTTAGAGGAATTCTTAGCAATGCTTCTAACATAATGTGTCCAGCTCAAGTTAGTAGTTAATGTTACACCGAGAATGTCAATACTAGGGGAAGTGGGAATATTTACATCATTAACAAATATATGGGAGTCAGTGAGATTCTGTCGGTTAGAAAATTGAATGTACTTGGTTTTCTGTGCATTAAAGAAATCTAAATTATTTTGTCCCCATTCATTAATTAACGCGCCGGTTTCGACGCATTAACTCCAGAACCGCGTTTTGGATCGGGATCAAACTTTCACAAGAGGTGCGTTTTTGTATTGGGCAACTTTTGATATGCTAAACATCCGGCATGGTGGCCAAACAGGTCCGTGGCAGCCGATTTCCCGAAAAACTTGACGCCTAAATACCGTCTCTCCCACTCATAGGAAACGACTGGGCTTTGGCATACGGACTCCCCTACTAATGCTCCGCAAATGTTATAGAGAAGGTTTTGCTTTTGCACGTGGGTTTTTTTCCGGCAATCTTGAAAAAACCTCTAA
>JAVRFV010002290.1:0-22500 GCA_032716605.1 Paralithodes platypus
ATTATATATATATATATATGGGGGGGGGGGGGGGGGGGGGGGGGGGGGGGGGGGGAGGGGGAGGGGGTAATGGGGGGGGAGGGGGTATGGGGGAGGGGGGGGGGGGGGGGATAATGGGGGGGGGGGGGAGGGGGCGGGGGGGGGTGGAGGGGGGGGGGGGGGGGGGGGGGGGGGTATTCGGGGGGGGGGGGCGATTATCATAGATTTTCTGTGTATATGGGGGGAGGGGGGTGAGGGGGGGGGGGGGGTTATAATGGGGAGGGGGAGGGGGCATTTATTATATATATATATATATATATTATATATATATATATATATATATATATTATATATATCTCTCTCCCCATTTAAAAAATATATATTTATATATATATATATATGGGGGAGAGGAGGAGGGGGAGGGGAGGTGAGGGGGGGAGGGAGGGGGGATATGGGGGGAGGGAGGGGGTTTCTACTGGGGGGGGGAGGGAGGGGGGGAGGGGGTATAATGGGGGGGGGAGCGAGGGGAGGCGGTATAATGGGGGGGGAGGGAGGGGGGAAGGGGGTAGAACATAGATAAATGATACATAAACAACGAATTATATTATCCCTGATATCATAGATTATATGGGGGAAGGGGGGGGAGGGGGGAGGGGGGGACGGGGGGGCAGGAGGGGGTATAATGGGGGGGAGGGGGAATACATGGGGGGGGAGGGAGGGGGGTATCATGGGGGGGGCGGAGGGAGGGAGGGGGAGGGGGCATAATATAGATAATACATAAAGATTATATGGGGGGAGTGGGGTATATGGCGGGAGGGGGCATAACAGTAAATACATCAAATACGAATGATATTTGTATATATATATGGATATGGGGGGAGGGGGTTATTAAGGGGGGAGAGGGGTTGAGGGTTGTATAATGGGGAGGGAGGGGGCATAACTAGTAAATACATAACTACGAATGAGATAATATATATATTATCAATCTACAAATAAAAATAAATAAAGCCAAAACTTAATAGAATAGGCAAACCCTCCCCACCCAAAAAAAAAAAAAAAAAACAAAAAAAAATATATATATATATATATTTGGGGGGGGGGGGGGGGAGGGGGGGGGGGGGAGGGGGGGGAGGGGAGGAGGGGGGGAAATGGGGGGAGGGGAGGGAGGGGGCGTTAATGGGGGGGAGGGGGGGGGGAGGGGGTATAATGGGCGGGGGGGGGAGGGGGCATAACATAGAGAAATACATAAAAGATGGGGGGGGGGGGGGGGGGGGTGGGGGGGGGGGGGGGGTACAATGGGGGATTGGAGGGTATATGGGGGGGGGGAGGGGGCATAACATAGGATAAATACATAAAGATTTATATGGGGGGAGTGGGGTATATGGGGAGGGGGCATATAATACGGATAAAACATAAAGATTATATGGGGGAGGGGGTATAATGGGCGAGGGGCAGGGTGTTAACTTAGATAAAACTAATACGAAGATTATATATATATATAATATATCAATCTACAATTGAAAAAAATAAATACAATAAAATAAACCTTCCCCAACCCCCCCCAAAACAAAAAAAAAAAAAAAAATAATATAATCTAATATATATATATATAGATTATATATATATATAATATATATTATATATTATATATATATATATATATCTATTATATATATATGATAATATATCTATAGACTACAGTATATATATATACATATTATATCTATCTATATATATATATAGGGGGGAGGGGGGGGGGTAGGGGGAGGGAGGGAGGAGATAATAATGGGGGGGGGGGGGAATCATATAATAGATACTAGCCTAGTTATTTATATGGGGGCAGGGGTATAAGGGGGGAGGGGGAATAGTAGGGGCAGTGGGGTAAGAGGGGGGGGAGGGCATATAGATATATAAGATTATGGGGGGGTGGGGTATGGGGGGGGGGGGCATAATATAAATACATGATTATATAATCTAACATTAGAAAAAATAAACTAAAAATAATTATAAAAACAAAAAAAAAAAAAAAAATAATAAATCCAAAAAAAAAAAAAAAAAAAAAAAAAAAAATATATATATATATATATAGGGGGGGGGAGAAGTCCTATAATCTATATATTATGTATCTAATAGTTAAAAAAATCTATGCCTATAATATTGTATTTATGGGGGGCAGGGGAGAGGGGGAGGGAGGGGAGGAGTATAATATTATATAATAATAATATATAATAAAATATTATATAATATAAGGGGGGTATGGGGATGAGGGAGGTATAATGGGGGAGGGAGGGGGAGGGGGGTATAATGGGGGAGGGAGGGGGGAGGGGGGTGTAATGGGGGAGGGAGTGGGAGGGGGATATAATGGGGGAGGGAGTGGGAGGGGGGATATAATGGGGGGAGGGAGGGGGAGGGGGATATAATGGGGGTAGGGGGTATAAAAATAAAAAACATAGTATATACAAGAGATCAAGTGACTGTCTAGGGAAGGGTCACTCAGGTCAACTCAGGTCCAGGTATCCTATTGGGAGGTGTGAAGCCAAGGGAGTGGTATTCGAAGGTGTGAAACCCACCACAACTACCGTCATCACCACCACCACCACCACAACTACCATCACCACCACCACAACTACCATCACCACCACCACAACTACCATCACCACCACCACAACTACCACACCTAACACCACCACCACAACTAACACCACTGTGTTGACAGAAATGTGGAGGCATATATATACAGTAGGCTATATATATATATAATTATACATACATAATGGGGGGAAGGCGGGGGGAGGTGGGGTATTGGGAAAAAAAATAAATAATTTTTTTTTATTTATATATAGGCTCCCCCCCCCCAAAAAAAAAAAAAAAAAAATATATATATATATATATGCTGGGCCTACCCCTAATAAAAAAGAAAAAAAAAAATATATATATATATATATATATATATATATATATATATATATATATATATATATATTATATATAGAATACGAGTTTGTGGTGGACGACATCTATGTTGGGTATAATAATAAATAATAATAAATAATAAATAATAAATAATAAATAAATAATAAATAATTATAAATAATAATAATAATAATAATAAATTATAATATAATAAAGCAAAAATATAAATTAAATACCAATATAATACTTTTTATGGGTGATCCCATACACAGGAATAACAGGTATAATAATAAATAATAATAATACAAATAATAAAATAGGCCTAAACACAAAAATAATAAAATGGTGGTGGTGGTGGAGATGGTGGTGGTGGTGGTGGAGATGGTGGTGGTGTTGACACAAATAGGGTTGAGTTCATTTTCTGACCTGACCCATGGTCAGAAAAGGGACCCTACCCTTTTGGTGCCAACCCCACCACCATCCCCACCACCACCACCACCATCATCACCACCACCACCATCATCACCACATCACCACCACACCACCACCCCGACCATCATCCCCACCACCACCACCACCATCTCCCCAACACCACCACCACGACCATCACCACCACCACGACCATCACCACTACGACCACACACCTCCACCACCACAATCACCAACACCACCACCACCACCACCATCACGTCCACCGCCACCACCACCAAAAATGTTGACTGTACTTACTCACACTGCTGAGATTCCCTCGTGGCCACCAAGCCGTATATGTAGAGTGCTTTTGCCAATAAAAAACTTACATCTCAAGCACTTTCCACCAATAAATTATCGAGCAAAAATGCAAGCACTTTCCACCACTAAATTTTCGAGCAAAAATGCACAGGGCTGAGGGAGCATGGCAACATATGCTCGACCAGTAATGAAAGTTTTTTCCACTAAGAAACACTAATACAAGGTAAGATACACTACTTGAACGGATAAATAGCAATATAATTGACTGATATTTATATGAAAGTGTTCCACAAACAAGCAAAACGTTTGGCAAAAAGCATGGCCCCTCGTGGGCTCCTCCACCTTGGTCACGTAACACCAGAGAATGCTCGACCAGTAATGAAAGTTTTTTCACTATGAAACACTATTACAAGGTAAGATACACTACTTGAACAGATAAATAGCAATATAATTGACTGACATTTATATGAAAGTGATCCACAAACAAGCAAAACGTATAGGCAAAAAGCATGGCCCCTCGTGGGCCACCTTGGTCACGTAGCCTATACCAGAGAATGCTCAACCAGTAATAAAAGTGTTTTCACTACGAAATACTTATACAAGTAAGATACACTACTTCATGTGATAAATAGCAATATAAAATTGACTCGATATGGTATGAAAGTGATCCACAAACAAGCGAAACCATGGCCCCCTCGTGGAGCCCACCTTGGTCACGTACACCAGACTAGCAAAACACATCACTAACATGGTTATTTTACCCTAAATAAGAATAACACAATAATCCATCGATAACCCAATGATATAGCACTTTGTTTGGGTTATATTAGGGCGGTACTACCAGCCAGGCTGGGCAAAATGGAGGCCCCTTGGTTTAAAGGGCCACGCACACCCACCTACTAGGCTGGCTGAAGGGAAGAGACTGGCTCTCTCTACCACCGCGGGGCCCTCACAGGGACGCTAGGGGGTTGCTAGATGTGTCCACATGTACATCTAACTTATCGGACTTACCAGCCAAAAGACCAGCTCAATTGCGTCATAAACTTATTTTCTAGCAATATAATAAGTCCATATGACGCGATCGCGTCATATGAGTTATTGGTTCACTCTGCCATATGACGCGATCGCGTCATATATGTCTGGGAGAGTTAAGTCTAGTACCTACCACCCAGAGAGTCAAGGGGTTCTCGAACGATATCATCAGACATTAAAGCGAATGTTACGTAAGTATTGTACAGAGACCGGAGTTGAGTGGGATAAGGGGGTACCTTTTCTTTTATTTGCTACTCGTGAGGTTCCAACTGAATCCCTGGGTTTTTCCCCTAATGAGCTAGTCTTCGGTCACCAGGTAAGAGGTCCTTTGCAACTATTGCAGGTCGAGCTTGACTTCATTTTTTCAAACAAGCTGATCACAAGGGCCTTAAGCCAGTGGAGTAGTCCGGTCATACTTGTGCCAAAGCCAGACGGGAGCCATAGGTTTTGTAGGGACTATAGGCAAGTCAATGCTGTCACAAAGAACGATACCTACCCACTGCCACGGATCAAAGATTACATTTACCAGGTTGGCCTCATACCGCAGTAAGTTTAACTTAATGAGAGGATTTTGGCAATTAGCTCTCCCTTGTAGCGAGGTAAATATCATGCTTTAGTAGTGCGCTGTCAAGCCTTCAGCTGTGAGATGCCTTGCAGTTCGAATAACGCTCCAGCTACGTTCCGGCTATGTTCTGATGTGGTACCTGGAGACGTTGCCTACTTTGGGTGATATCCTTATTATATCCTCATTATGATCTTGCTGTTGCCAATCTGGTGGTGAATCTATTTATGTATTATGTTTAATATTATGTACTATACTCCTTAAACTCTTTTCTAGGGGGGAGGTCTGACATACGGAGCCCTGTATGCTAATTTAAGAGTTAGAATTAGAGTTGAAGGAGTCACACTACCCAAACGGTGAAGCAGACTAGCGAGCAAACTAGCGAGTGGGGAAACTAGCTCGCCGCATACCAGCAAACAAGCCTTCACACCTGCGTGCGTCATAGGGGACCCTGCAAACTACCTCGATGACCCGACGTTATGACGTATGTTCGACGCCAGGAGCTGTGATTGGACCAGGCACCTGCTATGCAACTCGAGGAGCTGTGATTGGAGCAGGCACCACCCCCCGCCCTTTGATTCGTTCCTACACCATCATTGTTTGGTATATAAGACCCGAGTTGTGGGCATTCAAATCAGTCTCATTTGGAGTTGGGGAAGGTGAACTTGCAGCTGGAGGAAGACGGGGTGAAGTATTATAATGGGTTTGTGACTGTCAGTCAGATTATATAAATGTGTGTTAAGTGTGTTCGGTGTAAACACTTACGTTATGTTGGTTAGTGAGATATGTGATTGGGAATTAACGTGAACGCTACTATTATGTGCTTAACTATTTGATTGGGAATTAACGTTAACGCTACTATTATGTACGTAACTATTTGATTGGGAATTGACGTTAACGCTACTACTATCTACTTAACTATTTTAGTTGACTAACTTGTGGACTAAAGCAACTCTTTAAGTAATTGGGTTATGATGAAAGTAATACTATTGTTTTAGATTAATACTTACGAGTTCTTTCATTTTCTTTTAATTAAGCTTACATGGCTTAACGGTGCTTAGTACGGTGATGCTATTGTCTCATATTAGTAATATCGCCTTAGACTAACATGGCTGTGTTAATATTACTTCTAGTGATTTCTTAAGCTGAAGAAAATTATTTTAGCTTCAAAATATAATTTTTGCTTTTCATATTATTTGAGTGAGACCGGAATCGAATCTATGAAGCGATCCTGTAACTTTATTTACTCATAATCAAACCTCAATGTTACGTGGTTAAGAAATACATTTAACTAATTATTAAATATATATCTAACTTTTTATGTGACTTTGATATTACTCCTGATGATAATAATAATATAATACTATTAACGTAAGACACGAACCAAGAATAATTACATTAAATATAAATAAAAGGACATATAAGAAAACTATCTATTCATTTAAAAAAGGGTAAGAGACAGAAATATTCTTACTTTAATATTTATCTTTCAAGACTTTTTATTAAATTAATAGTCCTTCTTTAGCTATAACTTATTCGGTTCATAACCATAGCCTACTAAGCTTCGGTTAAATAATAATTCTTTATAAATACTACATGACTTTAATTAGTTTCAGTATTTTTCATAATTAAAGAGTATCAGTCAATAAAGGATACTAAGTCCGAAGATCCAAAAGGAAAGGAAGCAACAACAGGAAATAATTTTATTAGATTTTACTTTTGTTTTGCCTTCAGCTGACTGATACCTTAATATATATCTCTGTGCTATCTAGATTCATCAAGTTAACCACTTGAGGATCAAGATACATAACAATATATATAACAGAATATGTAACTAAATATACAATTCACCAAATAGATTATATAAAAATATAGTGTGACTGCACACAAGGGGTTAATATACTGTGTCAACAGATGGACCTGGTGTCGCTGTAGCCTAGTAAAGCAGTAGCCTACTCTTTTTAGATAAAACAGTGTATCAGTCAAAGGTTACTACAAGATCGTGCAAGCAACAACTAAAATTACAGAGATATATACAGTAGCTACAATAGGATACTAAATACAATATCTACAAGAGTTAATAATAAAAAACAGATTGGCTGGCTATAGGCTAGGCTAGGCTTGGGTTAGGTTAAAAGCTTGGCAGGTTGGGTTAGTCTAGGTTAGTTTGTACAAATACCACCCTTAGCTTAAAGTAAAATCTGTCTGAGGAGAAAAAGTCAAGAATATATCTAGGGGGAAAAGATAAATGAATGCACTTAGATTTGGTACAAAATTGGCTGGAATTTAACACCTTAAGTGCGGCCTATGCGGTTTATTTATATGTACCGCCCAGCGGGGTGTTTTTAGCCAAAATAGGGCTGTTTACGTGATCATTTTCATGCCTAAATAAGACCCAGAACGTAAAACAAGTATCTATCCCTGAAAGGGCATAAACAGAGCTTTCGAATGACACCATAACGATCCTTTTATGATGGCTAGTTTTCTTGCAATAACCGTGCAACGCGAGTGCAAAAAGCATGTAATTAGCCACTTTCCCGATACAATTCCGTATATAGCGAGTGAGAGAGGGAGGAGGGAGGTGAGATTCGTGTCAGTAGGTTCGCCGCGGTGGTCTGGAGCAGTCATACGCTCGCTACTCTCCTGCCACCACTTGTCTCTCTCTCCCAGCAACATTACGTGCTGAAATTGCCACTCGACCTATGTCGACCGCCGCCACATAGTCCAGCTTTATTTAACTCGACTTAAGTTGCGCGCCGACATTTAGGGGTTAATATGTATAATCCCCCAAAAAAGTTTGTTTACAAAATGGCGTCGGCGTTAGTCCCTGTAGGCAGGTTAGTTAGTAAACAATATTGTTTATTAGCAAATTAATATGCAAAGCTTTACTTACATACAAGGCAGTTGAATAGATAATTACTACAGTAGGTAATGGGTAAAATTAGGGGCTACAATTTGATATAAAATAGTAAGAGAGCGTTTGTTTACAAAACAAAACAAAACAATAGATGGTGCTAGTGGCGCCCTGTCCGAGCAGGAGTCTTGTGATAAACACAAAGTTTATCAGTCAATACACAGCGAAATATCGTGCAGTGTTACTTACTAAGCTACAGGATGGTTAAACGTGCTCTTAACCACCTTTCATGCACAAGAATGAAGAGGATGAGTAGTTAATACTTAAATTATGATCGATATCGTGAGAGCGTTGACAGAGCGTCTGCAGCGTCTGGCGGTAGCGAGCGAGTCAAAATGTGTACGATCCCCGCCGATGTGGGGTTTTTCTCTCCGCTCTTCAATTGCTGGAAACACTACTTACATCGGTGGAAAGACAACGGGCCAGGACGTCTCTCCGTCAGTCGTTGGACGTCATCTCCCGTTACGTCCAGGTCGTCCTGCACAGGGCTCCTTCCTTCCGTGAGGATGACGTCCGTGTGTTGTTGGGGATCCCACCTACCTCAGATGCAGCACGCCGTTCCCGCTCCCCTACTGTTCGTTACTCCCGCTCTCCTCATACGGCTCGTGGCTCCCCTACCAGGAGTTCGGGTCCGGCGGACGGGAGGGCGCATCCCAGGGAGCGGGCCCCCCGGCGTCATGATCTTCGAGTGCCTGCCTCCGACCAGTCAGTGACTTCGGGAGCGTCTGGCAGGAGGAAATGACGCCGATCACCCTCCCCTGCTGATCGACCCCGCCTTGCTTCTCCTCACCTCAGGATGAGCTCCCCACCTCCTTCGCTGGGTTCCACGATCTTCAGAGCCAAACGGCGTTCTGCCCCACCTGCCGAGGAGGTCGTTCTCCATCCTGCACCATCTTCTGCCACTGGTGGGGTGGAGTTCGAGCCTCTGCCTGCCTCCCAGCCTGTGAGGGGTCCCGGCCTCTTCCCTATGGCAGGCCCTGCTGTGGTGGTCCCGGCGGCGATGCCCTCCCTGCCTCCTCCTCAACCTGGATGTTCGGACGCCTCGATCCCTTGTGCCCAACCGTCTCCTCCCCGTCTCCCAGACCATTCAGACGATGTTCTCGAGATGGAGGTTGCGGACTTTGACAGGCTGGAGGACGAGGATGTGGGGGTCGACTCATCTTCGGACGGTGCAACCGATTCTGGTCGGGATGACCCCGCCGTGGAGGCCCATTACTCCCCCCCCGTCCCCTGCGTTCTCCCAGCTCACGGACCATGATGCCCGAGGGCCCAGTGAGGCTGGTTCCATCTCTCCTCTACAGGCGTCCATCCCTCCTGCTGCGGAGATGGAGTTCAGAGCGGAGTTGGCGTCCATTCGTCTCGAGATGGCTTCCACTAAGGCAGACATCCTCTCCTCTGTCACGGCGGCCATGGAGGCAGTGGTCTCTCGGTTTGGTACTCCGAACCCGGTACCTCTGCAGACTCTGATTGTGGCTCCTCTCCCGCCTGTTTCCGACCACATCCCATCTCGGCCTGCTCTCCCGGTCGTGGTACCGTTGACGTCCTCTGCATCTTCACCTGCACCTCCGACGCCACCTACGACTCCTCTCTGGCCCGTTGTTATCCCGGGCCAGGGTTTGGGGTTGTTCTCTCACCCACTCTCCGTGACGCCTCTCTCCAAGTTTAAGATCCCCAAGGTCAAGATGCCATCCCTGTATGGGGATTCTGTGGCTTGGAGAGCTGTGATCGCCTCCAACCCTGAGGGAGCGGTCCGCCTGCCGGCCGGAGAGCGGGCTGTGCCGGAGGGCTGGGCTATCCAGGTCAATGAGAAGAATGTCTTCAGGGCCATTACTCCACAAGGTCTGGTCCCAGAGGTCGATGTGAGGGTATACCCTAACCTGCAAGACATGAGGTATCTTTCCTATCATCCCTCGGTCTTACCTTACACTATCACCAAGCCCTGGGCTGACTACTCCCGCCAAGACCTGTCTGCGGATGTCCACGCCCTCTCTGCCATTTCAGGGACGCCGTACCTCCAGAATGTGCACGATCGGGACGGGGTCCTGATGCTAGAGCTGCCGCACCTCTGTACGGGTGCCTGGGGAGAGTGGGTCCGTGAAGCGGTGGAGTTTGGTCAGTCCATGGCAGAGAGTTTGCCGGCCATCCCGACCATGGACCCATCCTTTCTGTCGGGCATGCTCTTTACCTCCTCGGGCTTCCCTATGCCTGTGTGGGAGTGGCTCAATGCTCCCAAACTGTCGGTGGGCCCCCTTCCGTGTTCCTTTTTCACGGCACCGGAGAAAGCACCATTGGAACGAGACTTCAAGTCCCGTCTGCGAGCGGCCCGCCAACTTTCAACTCTTCTTGCCCAGTTGGAACTGGCGCGGGTTCACCTCCGCCTTATAGAGTCCCTGGAATCGGCTGATCATCGCCAAGGATTTGAGCATGTCCGACAGATCGCCCTGCAGCTTGCCCTCAACCCTGTTCAGGACATCCGCCATTCCCTCCATGAAGCCACTCGTTGCCGTCAACAACTTCGAGTGGCTTTCTGCAAGAAGGCCCCTGCCGACGTCCGCAACCGCCTCCTCCTGGCTGTCCTTCTGACTCCTGGTCTGTTCCCTGAGGAGGGCTTGGCAAGGGGCTTTTCTACTGGCGCAGAGCGACACCTACTCTGCTCAACGGAAGGTGGTGGCGAAGCCCGCTTCATCCTCCTCCACCCGCGGACGCGGGAGCAAGTCTGTCGCCGGCAAAGGGCGCCAGGCAAGAGGTTTGGCCAAGGGACTGGCTCCCAGGGGGCGTGGTGTACCCGCCTTCTGTGGCCGTCGGTCCCCGGATCGCCGTCCCCGTCAAGAGGGGATGCGGCGCTGGCAGGCGCCAGGCCCCAGTTCCTCCACTGCTAGACACAGCCTGGAGGGGGATAGGCTGGAGCGCGAGGCCCGTCCATCGTTTCGGCGGGGCGGGGGGACGTCTGGGGGAGGACGTGGTGGCTCATCCCACTACGATAAGTCCAAGATGGGCTCCGCAACAAAAAACGCGTAGTTTTTCCTGGCCAGTCCCCTCTTCCCTCGCCCGACCATCTCGTTGAATCGGTGATGGGCCTGACACAAGGCGCCCGCACCGGCTTCTTCCACCCCCACTACCGGCAATTGCCCCGCCGGTCGTGGGCGCGTCGGGTGGTCAAGAAGGGTCTGACTTGGAGGTGGAGGTCCAGGCCTCCTCTCAGGTGCCCTCCCCGACAGCGACCAGTGTCTCAGGAAGTGGCCCAAGTAATCATGTCCATGCACGAGGAAGGCGTTATCAAGGAAATATCTTCTACACAAAAGGTATTTCTTTCTCGTGTTTTTCTGGTCCCATAGAAGGACTGCGCTGCTATGAACCCGGTGGTAGATCTCTCAGTCCTCAACTCTCACATTGTGAACACCCATTTCCGCATGCTCACCGTCAACCAGGTACGCCTGGCACTCAAGCCCTTGTCTTGGGTGGTCACCCTGGATCTGAAGGATGCTTATTGGCATGTGCCGATGGCTCCTCGGTTCCAGGGCTGCCTCGCACTGTCGGGTCAACGGGTGCTCCAATTCACCAGACTACCATTCGGCCTCAACATAGCACTGCGGGTCTTCACCAAACTGGTAAAGCTGGCTCTGACCCCCTTGCTCTTACAAGGGATTCAGATCCTGTTTTACCTGGACGATTGGCTCATCTCAGCAGACTCTCTCACACAATGTGTACAGGACACGCTCACTGTAGTCAGACATATCACAAACCTGGGGTTCAAACTCAACATTCCCAAGTCCTGCCTCTCACCGTCACAAGAAGTGACGTGGGTGGGCTTTGCACTGGGATCTCCTAAGCGCCACCGTTTCCCAGAGTTGGGTGAATGCGGCGAAACTTCGAAGGAAGCTCTTTGTCGTGTTGCACTCGATCTCGATAACACGAAAAATCTGGGACTCCCTACTAGGGTCTTTGAATTGGGCGTCTCTGACCGTGCCCTTGTGCCGGCTCTGACTAAAACGCCTCATTCAGCTGGGCAACAGGCACTTCCCTATCTCGCCCCCTTACCGTTTGTGGATGGTACCGCGCTCAATACATCTTAGACTGACACACTGGGTCGCTCGGGGCACGCTCTCTGCGGCTGTGCCCTGGACTGCTCCTCCGCCGACCATCTGGGTAGACACAGATGCGTCGAGCGAGGTGGGGTGGGGCTATCAATCAGACATGGGACATCAAAACCACGGCAGGTGGTCGGGGCTCTTACACTTCCACATCAACGCCCTGGAACTGTTGGTTCCGTTGTTCTTCCTGCGGGATCACGGACTGGCCCTCACGAGCAAGTCGGTGGCCTTCAGGATGGACAACATGTCCGCGGTTCATTGTATCCAAAAGCAGGGCTCCTCCAGGTCTGTTGTTCTCCAAGTCCTGGCGGAGAAATTGTTTTACCTGGCCGATCATTACAGCATCACCCTGCATGCGACTTACCTGCCCGGGACGGCCAATCTTTTGACCAATGTCATTAAGACAAAGCGTTTTAGACGACCTCCTGGGGTCATCCGCAGGTGGACTGGTTCGCCTCCTCGGGGACGAACAAGCTGCCGGACTACCTCACCCGCTGGACTTGTACTCAGGCAGGGGGGCCGGGTGCCTTCAGCGAAGACTGGAGCAGGTGGCAGTCGATTTACGCTTTTCCTCCGCCCGACGCTCTGCTTATGTGCAAAGTCCTACACAGGCTGAGAGAGTACCGTGGCAAGGTTTGGTTAATCGTGCCCTTCTGGCCGGCCCAAGCCTGGTACGCTCAGCTGAAGCGATGGTGCCCGAGTCCCGTTCCCCTGTCTGTCTCAGACTTCCACTTGGGACAGATTGGAGACCTAGGGACCTCGTTGGCATTCGCATCGTGGATGTTTGTGAGGCAGGGTGGTTACCGAAATATGGACGTTGCTTGACTGATATGCTTAATCAGCACTGGACTAAGGCTACTTGGAAGACTTACGAGTCTCATTGGACTACTTTCACAAAATGGATCAATGACACCGAACAAACAGTTCCGTCGGTTGCCTTAGTTTTCCATTACCTTAATCACTTGTTTGGGACATGCACCTACATGTACAACACTATTAGGAACCACCTGTCCGCTATTAGGGAGCCTTTTGAAACCTTGACGGGGCTGGTGCTCCCTCACAAGGAGCTGTCTTTTTTTCATGAAAGCCTGCCTTAGGCTCAGACCGCCCCCGCACCAGATCCCGCCTCAATGGTCTCTGGCGAAGACTCTAAGGCTCTTTACCTCACCCATCTACACCACTAACCCAACATCTGTTCATCTGCTTGATAAAACATTGTTTCATTTAGCGTTGGCTACAGGAGAGAGGGTCTCGGAGTTGGCTGCCATGTCGAGGGCCCCGAATTGCATGAGTTTTTCGCCTTCTTTGGGGTCAGTCACTTTGGCCCCTTCTGTTCATTTTGTGGCCAAGAATGAACGTGAGGCGCACATTTTTAAGCCGTTTACTGTACCAGCTTTAAAATGTGGGAGCACGCATCATCCGCTATGCCCTGTAAGAGCCTTGCATACGTATGTGCGTGCCGCTGTGCCGACGTCGGGGACAGCGCTCTGGATGGCCCCTAAAACAGGGACACGGTTAGGCAAACGGGCTGTGGGACTTCATTTACGTCATGTGATTCTTGCTAATCCCCTTACGAAGGGTTCAGCGTGTTACAATATTGGTAATAATATTGTAAGCTAAATATATAATCTACAGGCGAGCCTATATCAAGGCATGGCTTCCTAAACCTCCCTTGACGACAAGAAGCATGTAACCAGACTCCCCCAATATATGTGAACCCCTATCCAGTGTGTCTCATTAAGAACCCGATATATATACCCATATCAACATGGTGGCAGCTGGGTAAGCAGTGTACGTGTGAATGAAGTACTGCTGACTAAGTTCTACAGCTGAAATAGTGAGTTATCCTTGGATTTAACCTCAAAAAGTCGAAAGATATGAGTGACGTCATGGCATCTACTTCACAGCCTTTATTCGTCTGCAAGTCTGAGATTGAGCAAGCAGTGGCGTGGAGGCGTTACAAGAAGAAACTCGATCTTTACATCATCGGCAACGGTCTGAAGGGTAAGAGTGATGATATTAAAATAGCGAAATTGTTGACTGGAGGTGACATTCTGCTAGATATCTACGAATCTTTTGGCATAGAAGATGAATCTGCCCTGACTTATGCAACATTAATTGGGAAATTTGACAAGCATTTTTCACCAAGAGATGAGCAGCTGATGGCGAGGTACAACTTTCATGATAGCATGCAAAGGAAAGATGAATCCTTGGAATCTTTTATCACTAGGCTGAAGACTTTGGTATGACACTGTGGATATGGAGAACTTCAAGATGAACTTCTGAGGGATAAAATTGTTTTTGGTTGCCAAGAGGATACACTTCGGGAAAAATTCTTTAGGGAGGATAGCCTAACTCTAGATGTTGTACTTAAGATGTGTACTGCCTATGAAACTTCAAGGAGATCAATGACAGCATTTCGAAGTGACAAGCAGGAGTCTCTACACAAACTCTGTGCAAAACCCAAGAAGAAGAGTAATCCACAAACAACAAAGACTGAGCCTAACCTCACGCAGTGCGACTGGTGTGGTTTAGCACATTATTGGGGTAAGAAGAACTGTCCTGCAACTGATGCCAAATGTCATAAATGCAAGAAAACGGGACACTATGCCAAGAAATGTCCAAGTAATGCAGCGACCGGCGGAGCACCAAGAAGCGCAGCGACAGGAGGCAAAAAGAAGACATCGCGCAGAGTCCATGCGGTAGAATATGGAGACACAGAAGAAAGCGACGACTCAGAAGATAACTCAAGAGGACGGGAATACATCATGAACGTATCGACTGGATCCAGAGGAAAACACATAATGGCTAATCTCATGGTAAACGGTAATAAAGTGAAGTTCCAGATCGACAGCGGGGCAAGTGTGAATGCCATTCCAAGTCATCTGGTACCGGACACAGAGCTACAGCCGTGTGAGTCAACTCTTCAAATGTGGAACTCTACTACAATTCAGCTGTTGGGAAAGTGTAGGATTGATGTCCGCAACTGCAAGCAACCACAAAGGTACTATTCTGTTGAGTTTGTTGTTGTAAAACAGGTTGTTACACCAATTCTTGGTAAGTGAGCGTCTGAGAAGATGGGATTCATCACAGTTAACTATGAAAACATCTGTGCAATGAATGGCATCCTAACAGACTACGAAGATGTATTTGCTGATGAAGTTGGCAAGATACCAGGAAATGTTCATCTAACAGTGGATGAGTCGGTGAAACCTATTGCAATTCCTTCGTGTAGAGTACCATTGAGCATCAAGTCGAAGGTTGAAGAAAAACTGGAGCAGTTGGAGCAGGAAAATGTCATTACTAAGGTCGACGAGCCTACAGAATGGGTACGTCGAATGGTAGCAGGAACCAAGAAGTCGGGGGATCTGAGAATTTGCATTGACCCTCAAGCTCTGAACAAAGCACTCATAAGAGAGATGCACCCTCTACCGGTAATCGACGACATTCTGCCTGACCTTGCAAAAGCCAAAGTTTTCTCCAAGCTTGACCTCAAGAATGGCTACTGGCACTGTGTGTTGGATGAAGAATCACGCAAGCTGACAACATTTCAAACACTGTATGGGAGATACAGGTGGAACAGACTTCCTTTTGGTCTGGCTGTAAGCAGCGAAATTTTTCAGAAGAAGCTACAATTGGTTCTGGATGATCTACAAGGCGTAATTTGTGTTGCTGATGACATTTTGGTCTTTGGAGTTGGTGACACTGATGAAGAAGCTGCAAGGGATCATGACTCAAAGCTGAGAAACCTACTGGACAGATGCCGAGCAAAGGGTCTGAGGCTGAACAGAGCAAAGACTGAGCTTGGTAGTACAGAAACCACATTTCTAGGTCACAAGATCTCGCGGGATGGTCTGATGGCTGACCCAAAGAAGATTGAAGCAATCGTGAAGATGCAAGCACCAGAGGATGTGACTGCAGTACGACGACTGTCTGGAATGGTGAACTACTTGAGTAAATTTGTACCCAGTCTATCGGATGTCATGGAGCCTATGAGGAAGCTGACCCATAAGGACACCGAGTGGAAGTGGACAAGAGAACACGATGAGGCGTTTAAGAGGACCAAGAAGATGATGACCCAAACACCCATCTTACAGTACTACAACCCAGAGCAAAAGTTGGAGATTCAATGTGATGCATCTCAAAAAGGTTTAGGAGCAGCGTTACTTCAAGAGGGTAAACCAATCGCATTTGCAAGTCGAGCACTGACTGACACGGAAACACGATATGCGCAGATAGAGAAGGAGACTTTGGCAATCGCCTTTGCACTGAACAAGTTTCATCAGTATTGTTTTGGGAGGACGACGACAATCCAGAGCGACCATAAACCTCTAGAAGCTATCCAAAATAAGCCGTTGTCAAGTGTACCAAGACGACTGCAAGGGATGTTGATGAGGATATTACAGTATGATGTCGAGATTGTTCACAAGAAGGGCAAAGAAATGTATCTAGCCGACACTCTATCAAGAGCTTATCTGCAAAACACAAGAGATATGCAGGAAGAGGTGTTTGAACAGATCAACATGACAGACTACGTACCCATCCGAAGTGAACGATTGCAAGAAATCCGTCGAGCAACTGAGGAAGATGAAGCATTGCAACTATTGAAGGAGATAATTCTCAAAGGATGGCCAGAAGACAAGAGTGAAGTAGAGACCATACTGAAACCATACTTTAATGTACGAGCAGAACTGTCATTTCAAGATGGATTGATCTTCAAGGGAGAACGTGTTGTAATTCCTACCAGTCTACGTCAGAAGATGAAGTCCGCTATACATTCGTCACATATGGGAGTTGAAGGTTGTCTACGACGCGCAAGAGAATGTTTGTTTTGGCCAGGAATGAATGCAGAGATGAAGCAATTCATTTCAGAGTGTGAAATTTGTAACACATACTCTACAGCTCAACAAAAAGAACCTCTGATGACTCCTGAGCAAACCAGCCGACCATGGGAGAAAGTAGGTGTAGACCTTATGACAATCAAGAGTCACAACTATCTTGTTACAGTGGACTATTTCAGTAATTTCTGGGAAGTTGACTACCTGGAAAACACTAAGTCAAGCGCTGTTATCAGGAAGTTGAAGGCGCACTTTGCAAGATATGGACTGCCAAATGTACTAGTTAGTGACAATGGTCCGCAGTTCAGCAGTGAAGAATTTCAAGAATTCGCGGAGAAGTATGACTTTGAACATCGAACGAGCAGCCCACATCATCCCCAGTCTAACGGTAAAGCAGAATCAGCGGTCAAGACGGCGAAGAAACTAATCAAGAAAGCTGTCGAGAGTGGTGAAGATCCGTTTTTGGCGATTCTAGACTACAGAAATACGCCGATGCAAGATTTGGAAGAGAGTCCAGCGCAACTCAACTTTGGTCGACGTACGAGGACGTTACTGCCGACTACTAGCAAGTTGTTGGAGCCGAAAGGAATTATGTTGGAGCGAGTGAAGCGGAAGAAGATGCTGAAAGATCTCAAAAGCAAGAAGTACTACGACAAAGGTTCGAGAGTTTTGGAACCATTGGTTGAAGGTGACGTGGTGCGAATCAAGCCAACATCACTAGGCAAGAAGAAGTGGGAACGAGGAGTTGTAAACAGGAGATTAGACGAGCGATCGTATGAAGTGGAGACAGAAAATGGAGCGATAAAACGAAATAGAGGTCATTTACGGATGACAAGTGAAAACGCTGACATAAGAAATAATGGAAAAGTCACTAATACAGACAACACCACAACCATTAGATCTACAGATAGGAATTATACAGACATATGTGTTCCAGTCTACACAAACAACAGACACGTGAGAGACATACACGGTAGACTTGATGAACCTGTCACTACACATGAGAACAGGACGAGCGTGAGACGGAACAGGAATGTATTACCTACCAGGTACCGAGAGTTTGACATGACTAGGTAAGAGTACAGTACCGGTATGACTGATTGCATGTCTGACTAGCAGTCCAATACTGGTATGAGATGAGGCACTGGCAGAAATGTAAATGCTGGATGAGAATGTTACAGGATGAGAAAGATTATCTAAATGGAGTAAGTGAGTGAGAATACGACTGAAGCCACTGAATGAGGAGTAACCTAACATTACAGTCTGAATGATAAAGGTTTTGTAATGTGAATGGGAGTGTAAGGATATTATAATGCAGATCGGTATGCAAAGAAATTGTAATGCGAAAGGAAAGAGATTGAATGATTTTGAGTACGGTACTGGGTATCAGGATCTATAAATTTAAGTCAATCATATAACCTTTGTTACTAATTTACTAATCCTGCATGATATAACCAATAACTTTGCATGAAACATTTTGTAATTTTCAGAACATTGAATATTAATGTTCTAATGTACTAACTTTACTAATATACCAACAATTAGTAATCCCATATAATCTCATAAAATAAATTCTTTATGTTTAGTTGGCACAAGGGTATACAATATATTTTTGTATCATAATTATATATTCACTATTTGTGGATATTCTCATGTAGAACAGTATTATCAACTAATAATTCACCTACCTCACCTAGTCTTGTAATACCATATCAATAGATTTGACTAATATACCTCATCTACTTCATATCTCATTTTTACATACTAATAGATTAATCTTCTAACAAAATTGATCACATTCCATACTGTACTAAAACACTAATTACTGTATCGGTAACATACTGTATACAGTACAGTACCAGTAACAACAAATCATAGTACTGTACAATTTTATAAATCATATTGGTACTATTATTACTCTAGCTCATGTGCCATAATAGAATTAGCATTGGCTAAAATGGAAGACAAGGATGAGAAATGAAAAAAAAAAAAAAAAAAATTACCCGTGGAAATTTTTTTTGGGGGGGGGGGGGGAGCCTCAAAAAAATTTGTTGAGCCAAAAGTCTCCCCGCATGACCACACGCCCGGGAGCACTAGGGTAAAAATTTCCTACCTTACGAGCCACGTAAGTGTTTTTTATATGTACGCACATGATGCGTCGCTGGGAGTCTCAACACTACCGACGCAACACGTGCGACGCTGGGTCTCACTGGGATAATAATCCTACGGGACCTCAAAATGTCAAAATATAATTATTCTTATAATACCAATTTCACTGGTAGCTATCTTCTCAAAAGAGAGAGGATGTTACAATATTGGTAATAATATTGTAAGCTAAATATATAATCTACAGGCGAGCCGATATCAAGGCATGGCTTCCTAAACCTCCCTTGACGACAAGAAGCATGTAACCAGACTCCCCCAATATATGTGAACCCCTATCCAGTGTGTCTCATTAAGAACCCGATATATATACACATATCAACACAGCGCATGATATCCGCTCTTATGCGGCGACAGTGCGGTTTTTATATAACTCTTCACTATCGGACATAGCCGACACAGGGTTATGGTCCTCCTACAGCACTTTTGTCTCATCGTACCTGTCCATGTCCACTGCCAGGCCAGGTGTGCCTTGTGTTGCGTTAGGCCAATGTGCCACGTGATTCATCTCCATCCTGTATCTCTTCTCATCCCATACTGTATTTCCTTCCTTTCCCTACACTGGGGGGGGGGGGGGGGGGGGGGGTGTCATTTTGTATACTTGTACAATTCCTTTCTCTCTTTCATTTTACATGTATGTACTCTATGTTTAGTATTAAGGATATAATTATCTCTTACTTATTTACATATGGACTAAAAAAAAAAAAAAAAAAAAAATTCTAGGGTTACTTGTTTGGTATGCCAATGCCTCATACCCGGTTTTGTAATAATTAAAGTGTGTCCTTGGAGATCATCCACCTACTGTGCAATGCCTTAAGGTTCTTGTCCTACTGTACAATTGACTTCATTCTTCCCAGATTGGTGTGCCATTCACAGGTCGACATGACCTATTCCTTGCCCTGCTTCGGCACTTTTAGACCTTAGACTGATACTTGTAACATGTACTTTCTTAATATGCACCGTACTGTTACGCTCTTTATCCAATAAACTGATTTGTTTATTTGTGTCTTTTCTTCGTCCTCTGCTTGTGCTACGGCTTGGGGTAAGGTTTTCTTGGGATGTCCGCCTCCAATTTGGGATTCAAGCCATACGTTGGAAACGTAGAGACTGCTACTAAATTGGGAGGTTTGACGACCTCCCTTATAACCAAATAAGGAAAACCTCTTATTTGGTAGCAGTCTCGAAGTATCCAACGACAGAGTATCCCGCCCTCATGCCGATCCCCTGCCTATCCAATTTAAACTGATTACTTGATACCTCAATACTTTGGCAGGTCCTGGCGCAGGCTCATAGAAAATGGAGCATGGCTTAGAGGAGAGCAGCTAGATTAAATGGGTAACTATAACAATTCTTTCTCTCCTTCGCTTTCCCTTCCTTCTTTTCTTTAGAAAATAGGATTTGAGAAACTTCAGTTCTCCTCACGCCTATGCTTCGCCAAGACCTCACCATGGGTCATCCTGAGTTTGTCCTGCCTTGTATAACTATCTCTCTATAGATAAGTATTATTATTTTGTATTGTATGATTATGTTGTATTGTGTGAATGTAAGGATAGATGTATAAAGTGTAATTTATATGTAAATAATATCCATACTTTTAAACTATCTTTTCATCCATACCTCCCTTATTTATTTTCATGTAGCCTACTATCTTTCACTTTCAAATTAACTTAAAGATTTAAATACCTTAGATATTTTTGTGGTTCCTTACATATAAATCCTAAAGGATTTAAGAAAGCATAAATTATTCTACTGACATTTAACGTAAACTTAATAATATAAATTATATGATTCTGATTGACTTGTATAGCAATAGGGTAATATAATAGTAGGGTTTCGCTGGAGGATAATATTAACCTTGCAGTCTAGTTTTGGGTGGTTAACTTCCATTCTTATAATACCACGGTGATAAGTTGTGTTGCCATTTCATTGGAGTTAATCATTTATTCATGGTGTTGTGGGTTTGAACCCTAGTCCATAACATTATATGGGGGCCTGTCCGGGATTACCTTTTTGCTTTTATACAAGTTAATTATTTTATAAGTGGTCAACTATGAATACTTATGCTTTTGTGTGTCCTGTTTTGGTGTGAATGATTTTCTTTGTTTTGTGCACTCTTGAACATCTCCCTTCAAAGACTGTTTGCTCTGTTTAGATTTCACTATGGAGTTTAACTTCGATGAATTTGTTGATAAACCTTCTTTGAGTACCTTGACTGTTTCCCAGATAAAGAAAACTGACTGGATTGCATTAGCCATCAAATATGGAGTTGCTCACAAATCCTGTATGGCTAAGGCTGAGGTAAAGAAGCATGTGATCGATAAATTGGTAATTGATGATTTGCTACCACTTGAAGCCTATAGTTTGTGCGATGGTGATGGAGGTAGCGCATCATTAAAAAGATGGAATTAGAGGATGCAGAAAGACAGAGAGAGCATGAAAGAGGAATGAAAGCCCAAGAAAATACTCAAAAAGAGCAAGAGAGATTACATGAACTTGAAGTATTGAGACTGAAGAGTGAAGAAAGTGTGAAAGACAGAGAAGTGAATACAAAGAAATCTTTCTCTGATCTAGGAAATCAGTTGAAATTTATGCCAAAATTTGATGAAACTGATATTGAGAATTTCTTCAATCTCTTTGAGCGTGTAGCAAACCAGCTTAACTCTCCCAGACATATATGACGCGATCGAGTCATATGGCAGAGTGAACCAAAAACTCATATGACGCGATCGCGTCATATGGACTTATTATATTGCTAGAAAATAAGTTTATGACGCAATTGAGCCGGTTTTTTGGCTGGTAAGTCCGATAAGTTAGATGTACATGTGGAAAAATCTAGCAACCCCCTAGCGTCCCTGTGAGGGCCCCGCGGTGGTAGAGAGAGTCAGTTTCTTCCCATCAGCCAGCCTAGTAGGTGGGTGTGTGCAGCCCTTTAAACCAAGGGGCCTCCATTTTGCCCAGCCTGGCTGGTATTACCGCCCTAATATAACCCAAACGAAGTGCTATATCGTTGGGTTATCGATGGATTATTGTGTTATTCTTATTTAGGGTATAAAAACCATGTTAGTGAAGTGTTTTGCTAGTCTGGTGTACGTGACCAAGGTGGGCTCCATGAGGGGCCATGGTTTCGCTTGTTTGTGGATCACTTACATACCATATTGAGTCAATTATATTGCTATTTATCATTTGAAGTAGTGTATTTTACTTGTATAAGTGTTTATAGTGAAAACACTTTTATTACTGATCGAGCATTCTCTGGTGTAGGCTACGTGACCAAGG
>JAVRFV010002290.1:26188-28688 GCA_032716605.1 Paralithodes platypus
TATGTTGTAATTGTGTGAATGTAAGGATAGATGTATAAATTGTAATTATGATATGGAAATAATATCAAATACTTCTTAACTATCTTTTCATCGCATACCGCCCTTATTTATTTTTCAGGTAGCCTACTGACTTTCACTTTCAAATGTAACGTAAAGATTTAAATACCTTAGACGTAGATAGTTGTTTGTGGTTCCATTAGGCATATAAGATGGTCCTAAAGGATTTACGAAAGGCATAAATTATTCGACTGACCTTTAACGTAAACTTAAGAATAATAAATTATATGAGCCTGAGTGACGTGTATAGCAAGAGGTTAATATAATAGTAGGTGGGTTTCGCTGGAGGATAGTATTAACCTTGCAGTCTAAGTTTGGGTGGTTAACTTCCATTCTTATAATACCACGGGTGATAATTTGTGTGGCCATTTCATTGGATGTAGTCAATTTACTTGGCGATGGTGTTGTGGGTTTGAACCCTAGTCCATAACATTATATTGGGGCCGTGTCCGGGATTACCTTTTTTTTGCTTTTTATACAATTTAATTATTTTATAAGTGGTCAACAGGGGATGTGAATACTTTATTCGAGGTTTGTGTGTTGTCCTAGATGATTTAGGATGGGTGGGAAGGATTTGTTGACTAACGTGTTGGTTTTGTGTGCACTCTTGAACATCTCCGCTTCAATAGACTGTTGTTTTTTGCGTTTGCTACGGGTAGTAGATGTTCGACTACGATGGAGTTGTAATCGAGTGTCGGATGAATGTTGTTGATAAACCTTCTTTGAGTACCTTGACTGTTTCCCAGATAAAGAAAACTGAACTGGAATTGGCATTAGCCATCAAATGATGGAGTTGCTCACAAATCCTGTAATGGCTAAGGGCTGAGGTAAAGAAGCATGTGATCGATAAATTGGTAATTGATGATTGTGCTACCACTTTAAGCCTATAGGAAGTTTGTGGCGATGGTGATGGAGGTAGCGCATCATTGCTTATGATTAAAAAGATTGAATTATAGGATAGCAGAAAGACAGAGAGTATGAAAGAGAGAATGCAGAAAGACAGAGAGCATGAAGGAGAGAATGAAAGCCTCAAGGAAAATACTGACAAAAATAGCAAGAGTGAGTTTACATGAACTTGAAGTAGTGTTGAGGACTGTAATAGTATGAAGTAGTAGTGGGTGAAAGACAGAGGAAGTGAATAAGCAGAGAGAGGAAATCTTTTCTCGTGAGGCTACGGGAAATCAGGGTGGTGAAATTTATTGGGCCAAAATTTGATGAAACTGATATTGAGACTTTCTTTCTTTCTCAATCTCTTTGAGCGTGTAGCACACCCACTTAACCTCGTCCGCAGACATATATGACGGCGTATCGAGTCACTATGGCAGAGTGAACCAAAAACGTCCGGATGAATGACGGTGAAGTTGCGGGAATACGCGAGTCATATGTACATATTATATTGCTAGGAAGATAAGTATAGTATGACGGCAATTGGAGGGCCGGTTGGTTGTGGGTGAGGACGTCGAGTAAATGGTCCGAGAAGGTTTAGATGTGAGCAGTGGTGGAAAAATCTAGCAACCGCCCTAAGCGTATCCCTGTGGAGGGCCCCGCGGTGGTAGAGAGAGTCCGTGTTTCTTGCCCATCAGCCAGCCTAGTGAGGTGGGTGTGTGCAGCCCTTTAAACCAAGGGGCCTTCCAGGTTTTGCCCAGCTTGGCTGGTATTACCGCGGCGCTAAGGGATATAACACCCAAGAGCGAAGTGCTATACGGTGTGGGGTTAGTCGATGGATTATTGTGTTGATTTCTTTATTGTAGGGTATAAAAAGCCATGTTAGTGTAATGTTGTTGCTAGTCGCTGGTGTACGGTGACCAAGGTGGGTCTGCACCAGTGTGGGTGGGCCATGGTTTTCTGCGTGCTGGTTTTGGTGTATGCACGTTAGCATGAGCCATATGTTGAGGGAGGTGGGTCAAGTTATTATGTGCGTACTGGGTTGATCGATGTGTTAGTAGTGTAATGTGTACGTTGTAGTAGCGTTTTGTAGTGAAGGGTGCAACACTGTTGAGTTACTGATCGAGGCATGGTGGGGGGGTCTCTGGTGTAGGCTGGGATAGGCGTGAGGCCAAGGGTGGGTGGAGGGAGGGGCCATGGCTTTTTTGGACTAAAAACGTGTGGGTTTGCTTGTGTTGTGGAACACGTGTTGCATATAATGAGCAAGGGGTCAAGGGTTGATATGGTTGCTATTGATCGCGTTCAAGTGAGGCTGAGTCTGTACCGATTGTATTTGGGGTTGTGTTGTCTGTTTAGGTGAAAAAAATATTTCATTATTGGTCGAGCATGGGGGGGGGGGGGTTAGTGGTCGCGCAGTGGGGCGTGGTGGGGCGCCGGGATGTCAGGCCGCTGTGTGCGCTTTTGTTGTGGTTCGATAATTTAGTGGTGGATGTAAGTGCGTGGGGCTGTGGCAGGTTGTTTTTGCTCGATAAGTTTATGTTGGTGGAGGAAGTGCTTG
>JAVRFV010002290.1:33688-73688 GCA_032716605.1 Paralithodes platypus
AGAGAGAAGTTACTAATGTAAACAAGGCAGCCACTTTGGCTGAAAATTACAGGTTGACTCATGGTGACTCTTTTTTCAGGCAAAAGCAGAAGGGGACTGACTCGTCTAGGAGTACTAGTGTCTCTAGTGGCAGTTTCCGAGGTGGTGGTGGAACTCGTGTAACAGGTGATGGGAATGGTTCTGGTGGCTCCCAGCCATCTACTAAGGTTACTTCTGGGAGCACTGTATCTGGTAAGACTGAACCAGGTAAAACCCCAAACTCATCCAAACTTACTTTGATTTGTGCTTATTGTAAACAAACCGGTCATCACATTAGGGACTGTCCTAAGCTTAAAGGCAGGGAAAGACGCCCAGAACAAGTTCTGGCTACTTCTAGCATTCCTTCTAACTTGCCTACCAGTGAACCAGCTACTTCTAGTTCTAACCAAACTTCTAAACTGGCTGTTTTGAGTGCCTGTCCTAATAACCCCACAGAGACTCAAGACAGTGTTCTAGCTGGTAGTGACCTTCCTAGCTGTTCTGGTGATCAGTTTCAACCCTTTCGTTCTATAGGAACAGTTTCTTTTTCTGACACTTCCACTAAATATCCTATTCAAGTACTTAGGGACACAGAAGCCTCTCATAGCCTCATGTTAACAGGTGTGGTGCCTGATTTGGAGGACTGTTATTTGACCCAGAGTGTTCTGATCAATGGAGTTAGTGGGTGTATTACTGTTCCTCTGGCTAAGGTTTATTTGAATACTGAGTTAGCTAGTGGGTACTTCACTGTAGGAGTTCAAGAGTCACTACCTGTGAAAGGAGTGAACTTTCTGTTAGGGAATGATATTGCAGGTGGAAAAGTTGTACCTGACCCCATTGTAGTTTCGTCTCCCTCATTATGTAATAACACAGAACAGCTGGAAAAGGACTATCCTTATTTGTTCCCTTCTTGTGTAATGACTAGGAGCATGGCAGCTCAACAGAATGACAGTAATGATAGCACTAATTCTGTAGATGTTGATCTCTCACACCTATTTTCTGATAATGACCCTTCTCAGGTGTTAGCTTCAGAGGAACTAAGTAACGTACCAATTGATTCTAACACTCTTAAAGAAGCCCAGGTAAATGACTCTGAGTTAGCACCATTCTTTGACAAGGCTGTCGAGGATTCTGAGTTAGTGAACTTTCCCAAATGCTTTTATGTGAGGAACGGTATCCTAATGAGAAAATACAGACCTCCTAAAGTACCAGCTAATGAAACTTGGCAAGAATACCACCAAGTGGTTATACCTACTATGTTCAGATCTCTTATCATATCAGTGGGTCATGACTTCAGTGGTGGACATTTAGGTGTTAACAAAACTTATACCAAAATCTTCAAGGACTTCTTCTGACCTAACATGAAGCAATCTGTTGCCTACTACTGTAAAACATGTCATGGGTGCCAAATGGCTGGAAAACCAAATCAGCCAATAAAACTTGCACCATTAAATCCAATTCCAGTGACAGAGGAACCTTTCAGTAAAGTAATCATTGATTGTGTTGGTCCCTTGCCTAAAACACGCAGTGGAAATGAGTATTTGCTAACGGTTATGTGTTCTACCACTAGGTATCCAGAGGTTTTTCCATTGAGGCGAATAACTTCCAAGAATATCGTGAAAGCCCTTGGTAAATTCTTCACTCAGTATGGCATTCCTCGTATTGTCCAATCTGACCTAGGTAGCAATTTCACTTCCAAACTTTTCAAACAAACTATGGATGAGTTGGGAGTCCGCCAGTACCATTCCACAGTCTGTAGACCAGAGTCCCAAGGTGCATTAGAACGCCTACATCAAACTCTCAAGTCAATGTTGACAAAGTATTGCGAGGAAAATAATGCAGATTGGGATGAAGGTATTCATTTTGTGTTGTATGCTGTAAGGAGTAGTGTACAAGATTCCCTTGGTTTTTCACCTTTTGAGTTGGTGTATGGTCATGAGGTTAGAGGTCCTCTTAAAGTTTTAAAAGAAACTTGGTTAGATACACCTTCCAGTAAACCTCTTCTTACCTATGTTCATCAGTTTGGACAAAGATTAAAAACTGCTATAGAACATGCAATGAAAAACCTGAAGGATTCTCAGGTAACAATGAAAGACAATTTTGACAGGAAAGCTGTTGCCAGAGAGTTTAAGCCAGGTGATCTTGTGTTAGCCTTTCTGCCAATCGCTAAGAAACCTTTACAAAGTAAGTTTCATGGTCCTTATGTGATAAAACGAAAGACCAGTAATGTAAATTATGTCCTGAAAACTCCTGACAGACGAAAGGCAGAGAGACTAATACATGTGAACCTGATCAAGCCATACTTTGTAAGAGATCCTGGCAATGATGCCCCTGTGTTGAACGTGGATGTAGCAAACTCTGTAATTGCGGATGAAGAAGATATTTCTTTGCCCTCGGACACGAAATTGCAAAACTCTGATTTCTTGTCTAATACTCATCTAAAATTCCAGCACTTGCCGCCTGACCAGAGTGGTGACTTGGAATCCCTGCTTAATGAGTTTCCACAGCTGTTTGGCGATGTTCCCCAGCAGTGCCCTCTGGTTGAGCATGATGTGGTGTTGGTCGACGGTGCTCGTCCCATCAAGCAGCATCCCTACCGCGCCAGTCCATGGAAGCGGGAGGCCCTGAGGAAGGAGGTGATGTTCCTGATGGATAATGGCCTGGTGGAGAAGAGTGACAGCGAGTGGGCTTCACCATGCCTGCTAGTGGACAAGCCGGATGGATCGTTCCGGATGTGCACTGACTACCGCCAGGTTAACCAACTAACCTGTCAGGACTGCTACCCTCTTCCTCGGATTGACGACCTTATCGACCAACTGGGGGACGCCAACTACATTACCAATATCGACTTATTGCGTGGGTACTACCAGGTCCGGCTGACTGAGCGTGCCAAACGAATCTCTGCGTTTGTCACCCCTGACGGCTTATACCACTACACCGTCATGCCCTTTGGGATGGTCAACGCACCAGCAACCTTCCAACGGCTGATTCATCGGGTGACAGAGGGACTCATCGGGGTGCAATCTTACTTGGACGATCTGGTAGTATACAGCAAATCATGGGAAGATCATCAACTTCAACTGCGCGCCCTATTCTACAACCTGGCTGAAGCACACTTAACAGTAAACTTGGCCAAGAGTGAGTTTGGACATGCCAACGTATAATTATTAGTTGAGTTAAGTTGTTTGATTGGAGAGAGAGTAGTTGTATTTTAGTCCAGTACGATAACTTTACTGACCATGCAAGGACTCGATAGAAAATAGGATTTGAGAAACTTCAGTTCTCCTCACGCCTCTGCTTCGCCAAGACCTCACCATGGGTCATCCTGAGTTTGCCCTGCCTTGTATAACTATCTCTCTATAGATAAGTATTATTATTTTGTATTGTATGATTATGTTGTATTGTGTGAATGTAAGGATAGATGTATAAAGTGTAATTTATATATAAATAATATCCATACTTTTAAACTATCTTTTCATCCATACCTCCCTTATTTATTTTCATGTAGCCTACTATCTTTCACTTTCAAATTAACTTAAAGATTTAAATACCTTAGATATTTTTGTGGTTCCTTACATATTATAAATCCTAAAGGATTTAAGAAAGCATAAATTATTCTACTGACATTTAACGTAAACTTAATAATATCAATTATATTATTCTGATTGACTTGTATAGCAATAGGGTAATATAATGGTAGGGTTTCGCTGGAGGATAATATTAACCTTGCAGTCTAGTTTTGGGTGGTTAACTTCCATTCTTATAATACCACGGTGATAAGTTGTGTTGCCATTTCATTGGAGTTAATCATTTTTTCATGGTGTTGTGGGTTTGAACCCTAGTCCGTAACATGTGCAATCTCAGACAACTAATAACATATTCTGATGCAATTGACAACAGTGATAGTCATTGGTCGACCATCACTCTCTAACCTCGGAAACACAAACTACGTCAACTAAGCATTACTCTTGGCATAATTGGTAATCACACACACACACACACACACGCACTCAGAATATTGTGTGCCTCAATAAGCATTATTGGAGTGAATATGCTTTTTATAGATAATTAGTTTTGGTTGTAACATGGAACACTTAGCAAAGTAATTATGTAGCAACAGTACTAAATGTATGCTACGCAATTGAGATATATATCATAAGCATATATTGCGTGACATCTCGTGTAATAGTGGGTGGACATAACAATAGCCATTATGTGCGTTTGCGTATGTGTGCGTGTGTGCATGCCTGCTTGTTTGCATATGCTTGTGGCATGTTATAGTGTAGTAATTATAGTTCAGAAATATATAAATATAAGTTATGTTGTAAGAACAGAAATATATATTTATTTGAATATAGTATTTATTCAAGTTCCAAATCAAATTACCACAGTAATCCTTTGTATTTTAATTAGTATAACTATAATAATGGTTTCCAATGCAAGTCACAAGGATATATTGTCTCCAGGCATACCAACAGTTATATTCTGCAAATTTTTCTAATCAAAACAACTTCACAAGAAGCACATCAAGCACCTGTTATTTGTTAGCATTGAAAGATAACGCAGGTGGGTCAAAACCATTATATTGTTAAGGCCAGTAAAGATAGAGGGTATATATTGATATTGTGACACATGTTGGCATGCCTGAACAGCTGTAAGTGTGGCATTTTCAGAGGTGTTAGGGTGGCTAGGAATTGAGCCATACCATTTTCAACTTTCTGTCATGAGACAAAAGAGGTCAAAATAGCATACACGTCTACAGTGAGGTAACGGAAGTTTGATGATGCAGACTATTTCAGTCCTTATCTAGCTGTGCAATAGATCGTTAATACAATCAATCATAAAATACGTTTGCCAGTTTAATTTTAATTTTTGACATACCAATTTTCCTGGATGGCATAGAATACATACCGTAGTCATTTTCTTCATTATATATACCTACGGTAGTTCATCGACTAATATACTTTCGGAATACGATTATCTTGAGTTAATAGGCATATGCCAAACAACAAAGGTTCATGGCCAGTAAATGTTTGTAAACTGCTTTGTAAAAAGTTAAATGATAGTAAAATACTGTATATCAAATAAGATTAATATGTAAATCGCCCATGATCAAATTGTACAAAAGGCTAATACACTATTTTTGTTTGTTTGTTTGTTTGTTTTGCATAACCAACCTTTCCTACACAATAACCCCCCCCCCACCCCCACCCCCCGCAAATCTAACTACGCCGTCTATGGGACATAATATGCAACAGATTCAGGGTGGGGGGAGTGAGCGATCTTACTAATATCAGAGCGAAAGACTCCAAGCGAAATTACCATAGGTGGCCCAGTCGGAAAGGTGACCCAATGTACATGATTAATTAATACCGTCTATCCTTAAATAAGCATGAGATATGATGCCTTCCTCCTATCCCTTGAGTTAGCCTAACCGTCATCTTGTCCACCATTTGTACCGGCTTTGTACCTCATTACTGTGCTGTGTGATTGATTGGTAAGTTAAATCCCAACATTATTTGATTCCCTTTTTATGTGATTGACCTTTAGCTTTGATTTAGTCCAGTAATATGATAACCTTTACCTGTCATTCATCACATTGGTGCCCAGATCCGGGAATTTACTTCTAAGCAAGACCATAAATTAAGTAATGAGTAAGGGAAACGAGCCAGCATGCAAGTCCAGGGATCCAGGTGGAGTGGGGGTTGATTTTCGTTCTACCGCCGTGGGGCCGGTACCGGACCGTATTGCGGTTTTTGGACATTCTTATGTCAATCGCCTACTGGCAGCAAAAAAAGGACCTGTCGAGTACCGGGCGTCGGGGGTGGATCGGACTTTAATTTTTTCATTCTTCGGGGTCCCTGGGGCCAACATTGATCGGCTACGTTCATCGGTCGAGTGGGGACGACTGACGTTATGCCGACCCCGACTCCCATATCTATTCAAATGCGGAAATGACATCTGCCCGGCGTTCAACCTAGGGAATTAGCCGACCAAATTAGGCGGGTGGCACTGGACCTGGAGCAGGCAACAGGGGGCGACACTAAGATAGTGTCATTAGAAAGCCGGACACGAGTACGGGGCCTCAGTGCGGATGAGTATCAGGCAATCCGCAATTCAGTCAACTGCATCCTGAGGTGCCGGCTCGTAGATACTCGCCACCTTTTTTTGTCTGTGACACTAAACAGGGACAGTGTCCATCTCAACCTAGACACGAACCAGCAACTATATAACAAGCTAGCAGGAGTGACTAAGCATTGGCTGGAGCGTGACGCCGGGGTAGTGTCTCTCCGCCTGCCGCAATCGTGCATCCCTCCTATCACCTTTCCTCAATAATGTTTTCTTTCAGACATCAGACCACTGACTGACTTATTTTATTTTATATTTTTTTTCTCTCATTTGTTTGATTGTTGACCTATTAAGTATTGAATGTTGCCGGATGAATTTGTGAGTACTGTAATGTATCCTTAACTTTAGTCATATAAGTTTGCTATTTAGTGTTTCCCATACTAGGCTAGTCTATAAATAACTTGACGGTTATTCATTATTTCGTTGAGTATTTAGCCAATATTATAGGACCATAATAACCGTTAGGGAAAATGGCAGATAAGGCTTTCAAAAACCAGAGAGCTGAACTAAGGGGGGTTATGAATAGGCTCATATCTGACATGGAAACCTTTACCACTACCGCGGCCCTTGAGGACCTGGGAGCTAGATTGGACAACATCCAAAATACCTATGATCGTATAAGTGCTCTTAGCGAAACAATATTGGCAAGTTTGAGTGGGGAGGAAGAGATAACAACCGAATGTGAAAATCGCTCTGTGTATGACAAAACTGTGTTTCGGGCGCGGCGTATGATACAGCGAGCTCTCGCGGGGTAGACAGGAGGGTGAACAGAACGCTGCCAGATGCACGGACCCACGGCGCTCAGTGAATCTCCCCAAGCTGAACTTGCCGAAGTTTGGAGGGCACTTGACAGAATGATTGGTGTTCTGGGACGTGTTTAAGTCTACCGTACATGATTCAGATTTGGATAATGTAAGGAAGTTGCATTATCTTAAAGGTCAATTAGAAGGGGAGGCTTTTCACTTAATAGAAGGTTTCGCGGTAGTGGGAGAGAGTTATGAAGAGGCAGTGCAGTTACTAGAATCCACATATGGTGATCGAGAACAACTAAAGGTGACCCATGTCGTTGCCTTAATTAAATTGGCAGAACCTAGATATAAGGTAGAAGAGTCAGCCAAATTTAGGGCCGAAATTGGAGTGTCACACTCGATCTTTGGAGACCTCAGGGCTGACCTCAAATGAGATGCTAGTGATTATTCTTAGACAGAAGCTTCCACTGGCAATACTGGTTAAGGTTAGGTCATTTGACCTGGTGAAAAACCTCATTCAGTAAAGAAATTAGCATTTTGCAATTGAACAGTGGGAGATCCTTAAGTCAGTCGGGAGGGGCTGAATCATTAGATCTGAGGGGGACAGTTAGCATGACAGTGGGCACCAAGGGAAGAAAGGAAGGTTCACACAAGAAACCACCAGCTGTATGCAAACCATGTAACAGCGATAAGCATAAGTGGAGTTTTTGTGGGAAATACCAGACAAATGAAGCTAAAATTGCACAAGCTAAAAGGTTAAAGCTATGTGTAGGTTGTCTGGGTAAAGATCATGGCAAACAAGGACAATGCACTGACAGCTATTTAAAACCTTGCCATCACTGTAAAGGACATCACTTTGATAAGTTGTGTCCTGCAGTTGACAAGGGTAAGGATAATAAGTCCGAGGGTACTACAACATTGACACTGGGTAGTGTGAAGGACACCACTACTTTACCCGCTATAAAGATGCCCATGGAGAGTAGTGACAGTGATACTGTTTGTCGGGTACTTCTGGACCAAGGGTCCCAATGGTCTTTTATTAACCCAGTGAGACCCAGCGTCGCACGTGATGCGTCGGCAGTGTTTGATCACCAACTCCCAGCGACGCATCACGTGCGTCCGACATATAAAAAACACTTACGTGGCTCGTAAGGTAGGAAATGGCGGAAGAATAGGAGGGGGAAGTACCGTAGTGTGTGGGAGCCGGGCCAGTAGGTGTGAGCGGGCCGAGACAGCCGCGCGGCTGGTGGTGGTGGGCTTAGTGGGGATACTTTACACCCTTAGTTCACTGCCACTTTGAACCTTCACTACTCCGGTCGTATGGGAGCTAGAAGCTTGAGATTTATGTGAGACACTCCTTAGGATGTATACCGTACAATGCTATACTCAGTTTTTACCCTAGTGCTCCCGGGCGGGTGGTCATGCGGGGGAGACGAACTTTCGACCCCCCCCCCCGCCCCCCAAATGACCGAAATGAGTTTTTTTTTTTTTTTCTTCATTTCTCACCATTCTCTTCCATTTTGGTTCAACAAATTGTTTTGAGCCTCCCACCCCCCCCCCGCCCCCCCCCCCCCCCCCCCCCCCTCCCCCCCCCCAAAAAAAAAAAGTCCGAGGTGAATTTTTTTTATTTTTTTTTCATTTCTCATCCTTGTCTTCCAGTTTAGCAAAAAAAAAAAAAAGAAGTGAAAATGGCTTGGGACTGGGGTGAACAAAATATTATAACTAGCCGGGGCTCAACGGGTTAAGAGGTCCGTTTTAAAGGGATTAAAGCATAGTATCGTGGGGGCTGAGACTCTACGATTGCAGGGCTTTACGGGAATTACCGACAAACAGGAATATGAGGTAGCAGAGGTTTCTGATATCTACCATAGGCAAAGATACTTCCTGAAATGTATCATAGTAGACACTCTACCGGAATATAAGTCTGTGGGGGTGATGAAGGTAGAACAAGTCCTGCGCCACAAAGGTATTCATCTGTCAGACCCCGTGGGAGATCTATCAGAGGTGCATATTCTGCTCGGTGTTGATTATTATTATGATATAGTATACCCAGGGTTTAAGAAGATGTGTGGAATAATACATAGGTATAAATCATATGGAGACTGACTATGACTCGGAAATTGTGATTAGAAAGTTTGAGGACTCTGTGAGCTATTGTGCCGCAGAAAAGCAATATGAAGTTAGTTTACCTAGGAGGTCTGAAGAGATAAGCCTGCCCACCAACTACGGTTTGGCGTTGGGTTGCCTGCGCGCACTACAGCGGAAGTTGGCTAGTGAGCCGAGCATTTGCAAGGCGTACGACGACGTATTTCGCAGTTACCTGGACCGAGGGTTTATTGAGTTTGTTGATGTCCAGGAGCCGGTGAGAAGGGGGAGAGTCCACTATTTGGCCCATCATGGGGTATGAAAGGACAGCGTCACCACGCCAATAAGGGTGGTGTACGACTGCTCGGCCCGACTAGGTAATAATCCCAGCCTAAATGATTGCCTTTTGACAGGACCATCACTAGTGTCCGATTTGGCACAACAACTACTAAGGTTTAGGCTGGGACAGTTAGCTTTTACAAGCGACATAGAGAGAGCTTTTTTAATGGTAAAGCTTAATGAGGCTGATAGGGACGTTACTCGGTTTCTCTGGTTCCAGGACATCAACAACCCCGAAGGCCCGGTAGTCACCTATCGATTTAGGGTTGTACTCTTTGGTGCTACATTCTCCCAATTTTTGCTTAACACCACCATCAAGAAGCATCTGTCTGACACTGTAAAGGACACAGAAAAACTCTCTCGCGGTCTGTATATAGATAATTTGCAGGGGTCTAGCGACGATCAGGATGATCTGCTACAAACCTACTGACAAGCCCGTAGGTTATTTACAGAGGCACAACTGCACCTCCGCGAGTGGGTTACTAATAGTGAATCTCTGCAGTGTCTTATTCAGATGGACGGGACGGCGTCTCATGACCAGGAAGAGACCAGAAATTTGGGGATGAACTGGCAACCAAACCAAGACACACAAACCTTTCAAACAAAATATTTTACTCAGCAGGTGCAGACACATACAAAAAGGAGCCTGTTGAGCAAAGTTTCGCGAATTTTTGATCCCTTGGGTTTAGCATTACCCGTTACAATAAGAGCTCGGATTCTGATGCAGGAAGTTTGGAGACGTAACATAGGATGGGATGATAACTTACCCGAAGATCTAAACAATCATGGTGTATCGTTGTTAAAAGAGTATGACATCCTGTGTACTATACAGCTACCTCGTAAAGTGGCAGCATTCGGCGATGTTACTTTTCACGCATTCTGTGATGCCAGTGCCACTGCATAAGGGGTTGCTATCTATGTCGTTACTTGACTTGGGGTATATTTGGTTACCGCCCGGGCTAAAGTAGCACCGGTAAAAAGGGTAACTATCCCCAAAATGGAATTGACTGCCATGCTACTACTAGGACGTCTGGTGTCTGGTGTCGCGCAGCATACGAGAAGGAACTAAGCATAATTGCCGTTCACGTATGGTGTGATAGTCAAATAGCACTGAACTGGGATCATAGTGTTACGACCGGGACTCGTATAAAACAAGGGCTCTTAATCATTGGACTAGAAAGGCACACAGCCACAACGGTAACACTAGATCCAACCCCTGAACTTATAATGCCGGCGCGCAAAAACACCTATACCCTCCAGAGTTAAATCTGCGATAGCGGGGTATCCTCTAACTCGGTATAAATGCACTACTACTACAGGCTGATGATCTCTGATACAGCCTGATCACAACAACATACAATTACGTTAATAATGTATACAAGGAAAAGGATAGAGAGCTTAACCCTCCTGGCCCGGGCAGGCTCTCCTAATGACGGAGCTCGTATCCGGGCGATCTGGTCGAATATCAACAAAAGTAAACTAAGGCTAATCTCGCTTAATATATGACCTACATTAATCAAACATATATATATAAATGAGCGCCTTACCTTCCTGCGTAGAATAGCGTTGAGTAGAGCTCTCTAGCTCAACTGGTTCCAGAGTGATCGTGATGGAAGTGGAGGTAACTTTTGCCGCGTATTTACCTCGGCGCGTCTGAACACTCAACCGCGGCCCCGGCTATGACGCCCAGTTGCACTCGTCGCTCCACCCGCAATTATGCCAGGATGCGATTTGATAGTGTTTTATTGGTTTTTCTGTCATTTATTATAGTTATTATGTTATTTTCACTCAATAAAGTTATTTATATGAACTTATTTGTGTCTCTGTCACTTATTACTTCTATTTTATTATTATTATTATGATTATTAGTGTCACTTTCACTGGACTTTGATAATTGGTAGTGTGATTTCCCCTTTTATGTATTGTTAGGTAAGCTAATAATATATATAGTGTCACTGTCACTTATTCATATTGTTATGAAGGCACTTATTATTACTTGTGTGTGTCTCTTTCACTTATACTTAGTTTTATTATTATTATACTGTCACTTTGACTGGCCTAGGCTTATTGAGTGTCAATTTCACTTATTTATTGTTAGAAATATATATTTTAGTGTCACTTTCACTTGTTCATATTGTTATTGAAGGCACTTATTATTACTTATGTGTCCTTTTCACTTATACTTAGTTATATTATTATTCTTAGCCTACATTTGAGTGTCACTTTCACTGTTGTCACTTCCACTTCAAAAGTTTGTTAGAGTGTGGAAGTCGTTGAAGCAGGTGCCAGCACACAGTCCAACTTGACACTCGAGGCATTCCCAAGTGGTGTTAGTGGGTTTGCGGGGTCTGCGAGTTGTGTGGCTGCACACATGGCACCTCTTCTGACTCCTAACATTACTACCTGGTGCTTTGAAAGGAAGGGCGCTGAACTGGTGCTTCCTGAAGAATTCAGCACACCCCGTTCTGTCAAGGTGGCCTGGTCCTTGTATTGGCCTGCCTGGTGAACCCGCATGTTTAGCCAGGAGCTCAAGTAGCACCTGCTTGTGGAACTTCCGCAGGGACTTGTACTTCTTGGCTGCTGGAGTCCTCAGACGGTAGATGTTGTAGGCATTATAATAATAATAATAATAGTTCTTAACCTGACAAGCGCTAAATAGACCTAGGGGCTAGGGCAGTTATTTGTGCATTTCTAGCCTTGGATTCTGACAGAATTCGTTATATTTACAATATAGAGCATTATTTGTTTTCGGTATGCTTTTATTTTACTGTATATGAACCTTCAAGAGTGCTAAAATAAGTGGGAAAAGCATTTGGGTGGTGAAAAACGAAGATATTGGCCACCCGGTCATAATCTCAGGCGAGAGAGAGCCACAGGCAACCCTCCTCTCTCGCTGTCTGTGAGGTAACTGAGACGAGCGGGGCGGTGTGGGCCGGTGTCTGGGTGTTGCATAACGATCTTTTCTGCAACCCACTTGTGCTACATTATCGCGGGAGAGAAAAATAACCGATAAATGATGATAATAAGAGGAAAAATAGGTGATAATTGAGGAGGGGAGGGAGGAGGGAATAAGGTGGGGAAGGAGGGGAGGGGGGTGGGTGAGATTTACATGGATGAGTACTGGAGGGGAATTATCTCACCTAGAGACAAATTCCTTTGTTTTGATAGGCCCTTTTTTTTATGGAAGGCTTTTTTAATGGTCTTGCTTCCGTGAAGCCTATCGCGTTCCCTATAGGAAGCCTTCCGTGAGGCCTATCGCGCTTGCCGGGTTAAAGCTAGCGCATGCTAAGCTAGCTAAGGATAGCTCAATAAGGCCGATTAGCGTATTTCCATTGGGGTCCTGTACTACTACCCCATCCCTTGGTCATGAGGGATGGTAACGACTCAGTGCTTGTGAAAAATCTTTAATGCGCCGAGCGTGGGCACGAACCCGGGCCTTCTGGGTGGAAGTCCGAGACGCTAGTCACTACACCAAGCGAGCCGCTTGAGGATCGACATATCTACCGTATGCAGGATAAACTTCTTGTACCACCTGCAGATGTTCGCAGGCAGTCGATGAAGCCCATCTGCATGTCGGACTTGTCAACGAGGCGCATGTTGATGTTATAATCCAGGACAGCAGCTGGTTTTTGGACGGGGTTCTTGGTTGTTCGGTCCACCTTCCCTGTGGCGACCATCTGGGCCTTGTGGCATGTGGTGAGGAGGTTGACCTTGCGCTGGTCATGCCAGTGGATGGAGAGGATGGGGCCACTCTTCTTGTGGAAGATGTCAGCCTTCTTCGTCTTGGTTGGGTAGCCTGGCATGCCCTTCCTTTTGCCCTTGACTGTGCCGACAGTTCCGGTCTTGCGGTCATGGAGGTACTTGGTCAGGAGAGGCGACGTGTAATAAATATCTGTGTAGAGGATGTGGTTATTATTGAAGTGCCTCTCCATCATCTTCTTCACTACAGCGCCACCAAAACCAATGAGAGGGTCAGTCACAACTTCTCCAGCCTTGCCGCTGTAGACTATAAAGTCCAGCACATACCCCGTCAAGCAGTCGCAGAGGACGAAGAGCTCGATGCCGAAGCGGTGTCTCTTGGACGGGATATACTGTCGGAAGTGCAGCCTACCACGGAACAGGACCAGAGACTCGTCGAGGCACATCTTCTGGAAAGGAATCAGGTATGTGGTGAACCGATGACGTATCATGTCATACAGCTTCCTGATCTTCCATAATGAGTCGGGAAGGTGGACTGCCATGTTGTTTGTCAGGTGGAGATAGGAGAGGATGTCGAAGTACCTGTCCCTGGACATGTATTTGCCAAATGATGGAGTCGTTATGATGTCGCCAGTGATCCAGTAGTCAGCCAGAACGTGCTTCCTTATATGAGTCATCAGCATTGTGAGTGCCAAGAACACATATAGTTCTGCCACAGTGAGAGCTCTCCATGCCACCATCTTGGCACTGGTCTTCCTCCCAAGAAAGTTGGCACAGATAGCATGGTGGTGATTTGTCTCTTTGACGAGGTATTCCATGACTTCGTTGTCATAGAAGCCACAGAAAAGTTCACTGGGGGTAGCATCTGAGCCACAGGGATATGCTGGTGACACCGCAGAACCCATCTGTACCTCGTCAAAGGCAGGACAATCTGGCTCAAAATCAGCTCCATCTGTCCACACAAACAGGTCGGATGCTGATGCTCGAGGTCGTGCTGCAGCAGGCACATGCCCTGGATGCCCTGGCACACGCCCTTGGCCAGGCGGACGCCTGGCACATCCTCTTCCTCTTTCTGTTCCTGTTCCTGTTCCTCTTCCTCCTCAGGCGACGTCAGGTCATCTGGGGCAATGTTGGGGTCGTCAGTATCCTCCTCAGGAGACAATTCTGGTGAAGAAGTGACCGTAAACTCCCCACGCCCCGATGGCTGGTTTGACGCGGTTCACAAGAATTGATCTGCAAGCCAAGCTCCCTTGGGCCAACTCCTTTTCGAGCCACGTGGTCTTTTTAGGTGTCATAGTGGAATGGTAGCTCGTTGGTATGTGGGTTGAGGCCACAGGCGGACATATACCAATACCACGTGAAATAACTTTGTCATCCAACCGAGAGATTTTCGCTGGTCTTTTGTTCATCTCTCTGTTTCCCCGATGTCAAGGCTGGTACAAATGGACTGGTCTTGTGTTTCTGGTCTAGTCCCTTTTTGGTTTTCTCCGTTTATCGCATCACCTGCATGCCCTTGCCCTTTTCTTTTCTTTTTCCTTTTGTTTTCTTTCGTTTGCCATGATTTAGCTTTTGATCAATGCTGTGTTTTATTGCCCCTTTTCAAGGTTAAAGCCAGGCAAAGTAATCCGTCAGGCTCTTTGCCCTAGGGTCAAGATTGGTGCGATGTGTAGGCTCTTATTTTCGTATGCAAATGGGATCACACCAATGGCAACATTCCTGAAACACTTCCACATCAGGATCATCACTACTGTCTCCCCCCTCAAATAAATCGACATTATTGTCGTCTCCAAAGTCCACGAAATCGTCTTCACTTTCACTTATAAATTGTACCTTGTCCACCAAGCTTTCGCCACTGCTCTCTTCATCATTTTCAAAAAGTTGTCGCTGTATAGCGCTATCACTCAACAAACGCTTAACTTTCTTTTGTTGAGCTCTCTTCTCGGTTGGAACAGGCGTTGAAGTTGCGAGTGGGGTAGCACTGGGGCCCGCGGGAGGTTGCAACTAGTCGGACACGTCGGAAAACATTTTTTCAGTATTACTCGCTATGGCGGCCACGTACGAACTGATAACACTAGTAGTTGAGGCTTGGTGGCGCTGCGGTAGCTCCTACCATGCCAGAATTGGCCGCGCAAATTTTGAAGCACGCTTTCAAGCACAAAGATTTTAAAATGACACCCGGGTTCCGACCCTTTTTTTTTGGTGTCATTTTAAAATGACACCCGGGCTGGAAGGGTTAACCGGGGAACTGCGGAAAGACTATTAAGAGTTTCCCCGGCGCACTGCGGGAAGACTCTTAAGAGTCAGAGAAAAAATAAATAAATTTTAAACATCGAATTTTTTTTTTTTTTTTTTTTTTTTGCCCCTGGGCCATGCAAAATATCACTCCTCTACCTCCCCTCCTTCCCCACTTTCCTCCCCTCCTTCACTTATCACCTATTTTCCCTGTTATTCCCTTATTCTGAGGTATATTTTCGTGCTAACATTAGCGAGTTGCAAGCAGGGCATTGTCATCACTGTTAGCAAGCGAGTGCAAGAGAGAGAGAGTATCGATCGACAGTGTCTCTCCAGCCTTGGGGGAAATTGGCGGGAAAGGAGGTTGCCTCACCCATACATTATGTAACTCCCGCCCTGTATCGCCGATTTTGACCATCCAAACGCTGTTTTCACTTGTTTTATTGTTGTAACAGGTTAATACCTTTATAATCAACCTATAATAGGCGCATATGGATAATATTAATGCTATTTATGGTAAAATTAATATTTTAGTGATGGAAACAGCTCAAATACGTCAGCACAGGCAGAGGTGTCTAATTACCTCCATGCGCACTTCAGAGGTTAATTAAATCACTGGAATGATTTAATGCAAACAAGAAGAAGGTATAATTAAAGTTACTCTAAACAATAATAAACTGTCACTCCTATATTAAAGAAAGTGAATGAAAGTCCTAAAGCATCGAACAGGAATCTTCTGAAGAAAGTCTGATGCTGCTTATGATGATCGAATCGGATTTTGAACTGTTATATAAAGCAGGAACAAGATATGACAAGTGTAGGGACATACAGTGTTAACTGGCACGGGAATAACGATAAATGGGCAATAGTATTATCTCCAACAACAAAAGAAGTACTTCCTCAGGCAACGCAAAAGCCTGCTCGGGTTGTGAAACTCAACAACAACCAAGGCTTACAATCAACGTGAATAAATAGGCTGCATACATAACATAAGAGATTATAATCCTAATCGGGTGTCTGCTAGGCGAATAAAATCTAGCTGGGATGTCGTAGGCTAGGAAACAATGGCTGAGCAAGCGGCTCGTACCCTAGCGAGGTCCTTAAGACGGTACGGCCAAATTACGTTATATGACTGGGTGCTCTCTTGAGAGATCCAGATCGCTAGTATCTGGTTCTCTCCTGGCGACCCTCTACAAGACAAAACAAAACGAGTTAGCACAGTGTTGGGTGGCAGAGGCAAAAGCCCTCACTCGCAACACAGTGCTAAACTCACAAGGTACACAGTCAGAAAGACAACCTAGGCTTCCCACGTATCCGTTGCGATTGTACAAGTTCAACAAAACCTGGTACACATCGGATATCACAACACCAGTAGCCTTACCCCAGTCCAGCATTAAATAGCCCAGCAGACAACCAAGAAATAGGTAGGGAAACACCGCGAGTGTGTCGAACCTCTACAGACAAAATGTTAACCCCTCCAAAATGTCTAACTAAGCATGAAATATCTGAGAGCTTCAGCATATAATACGATGGCCGATATATGAAATCGTGCAGAACCAAAGGGGAGTTATGATATTAAATAGATTAGAAGAATAAGAGGTAAGAAGTCGAGAGAGAGAGAAAGTGTTCTATAGGTGGAAGTTGGGGACAGATGGCAAGGGAGGTGTGAAGGGTAGGCTGGTCAGGCAAGCTCTGAGCAAGGAAGGCACAAAGGCAACAGGGGGTGCGGGGGGACTACCTCCTGCCGCGGCAGGAGGGCGGCAAGGCGGCCAGCCACTCAGAGGGCCCGGCCTTGGCATGACGTCACCGAGACAACGCGTAACACTACGTGCACACACTCTGCCTCCTGCACTTACTCACTCACACTCTCTAGCTGTATCATTCAGTCTTATACATTAACCCCTAAATGTTGGCGCGCAACTTAAGTCGAGTTAAATAAAGCTGGACTATGTGGCGGCGCTCGACATAGGTCGAGTGGCAATTTCAGCACGTAATGATGCCGAGAGAGAGAGACAAGTGGTGGCAGGAGAGTAGCGAGCGTATGACTGCTCCAGACCACCGCGGCGAACCTACTGACACGAATCCCACCTCCCTCCTTCCTCTCTCACTCGCTATATACGGAATTGTATCGGGAAAGTGGCTAATTACATGCTTTTTGCACTCGCGTTGCACGGTTATTGCAAGAAAACTAGCCATCATAAAAGGATCGTTATGGTGTCATTCGAAAGCTCTGTTTATGCCCTTTCAGGGATAGATACTTGTTTTACGTTCTGGGTCTTATTTAGGCATGAAAATGATCACGTAAACAGCCCTATTTTGGCTAAAAACACCCCGCTGGGCGGTACATATAAATAAACCGCATAGGCCGCTCTTAAGGTGTTAAACTTATAACTGATGATATAAAATACAACGCATTGTCACAGACAAAAATAAAGACCACTTCTATACTGCCTGTGACATGACGATTCACAAGAAAGAAAGTACAACATTGTAGATAGATTGTAGCCCATTTCACTGCCCTGGCGAGCGCTAGTGGCTACCGGGAGGCGATTCTGCCAACGCTGGTAGGCGTCACACCCCACCCAAGATATGGGACGCTCAACATTAGGCGAGCACCATATCTGACAAGGCAGAATGCCGACTAGACCCGCCACAACCAGCCACTCCGCCAGAAATGAAATGCAAAGCTCAATCATAAACAAAAAATCACTTTAGCATAAATAAAATCTTATAACCCCTCCCAAACATAATAGTATAATTCTAGCCTGTTATGCTCCCAGAGCGAGCGTCACAGAGCCCAGCCTCCTAAATGAAAGACAGGTTCAACTTAGGACTTTAGCTATAACATTGGCAACTTACAATTAACTATCAAAGGAAAGAGTTTTTATGGGATTTTTTTTATTAAATTTTAATGTTGTTTTTGACGGCTGCTCTACAGGGGCAAGCCTGATTTTTCTCCACTCTCAACACACACTGACTGAACGGCGAGGGTTCTCCTGCAAACAAACCCTCCCGTGACAAACAATCAGCCAAAACATTATCAGTGCCCTTAGCATGCCACACATCCAACTTGTGTCCCGGCAGCAAAACATCACCTGGCACTGATAAACTGCCCAGTTCATCACAAGACTGGCACTTCTCTTCGCTCTTTCTGGCAACGGGGCCTGCCAATAACCTTTCACTAGTTCTGCCTTCGTGACGAGTGAGGCAGCCCCGAAGCGGTCTATGCTATCGTCAACTCTAGGTATTGGATAGGCGTCTGTCAGGGATGATGCTTCCACACTCATGCAATCACCATACACACGGATCTTGCCACTCAACTCCGGTTGCAAACTCACTGGCAACGACCACTCTCGATATCCTTTATCCCTCAGACCCTTTTTCCTCATGTCGTCTAGCACTGTTTTCACGACAGGCTGTTGAGCAGGATTTATACGGTAGGGAATTAACTTAAACCTTGCACTGTCTCCAGCCTCCATGTCGGATACTACCCCGTACATCAGGCCTGGAGAAGCAACAAACATGCGGATGCACTGCCACAGCCTAGTAAACAACTTATCTCGCAGAACAACCTGCCTAGTGCCCTCCCACAACCCAGCCGAGACCGCAGCTTCTAACCTGTAGTCTCCCTCCTTCTCCACCTTCGTCCCTAGAACAGCCAGGTCATGAGAGGGACAATCAGTACCACCTGTGCAGTCACTCCCATAGTTCATTATTGCTAAGGCTTCGCCGCCGATACCGTACATGCGCACCCCCGCATTCCTTACGATTACATATGCCTGCGCAGCATCACCGCTTTTATCGACATGGCCAGATACAGTCGGTCTATGGTAGGGCTGTTGCATTCAACTAGAGCAGCATTGGGAGGCTATGCGACGACCGGGCACATCCACTCCACAGCCAACCTCACCAATCTGCTCAATGTCCTCCTTCTGACCACCACCCTTGGCAGCCATGGGTCGACCCTGACCTGACAACCATGTCCATTGTCCAAGCCTCGTCGCCCACCTTGAACCACCGAAACAACGAGGCTAACGGTCTATGGACATTCAAGTGACCTGCCCGCGGAACATCTTGCACCGCCTGAGTTGTGAGGCTCGGGTGCTCGACACGACCAGTGGGGTATGAACCGAGCTGGTGCTGGAGCGCTGCACACTGCTGCTCAGGCAGGTGCTCTAGCGCTTCCACAGCCACCAGACTCGTGTCCCCCGCCCACTGCTCCGCCGAGGCATGACAGTCCCAACTCTCCTCCACCTGTGCCCTACTGCCCCCCTCTCCTTCTCCACCTTGGCCGCTGCAGACCAATGCAGGGACAGTAGGCTGCTCAGGTGGTTGCCTCACAAACTCCTCCAACAGGTTCACATGACATGTTTCCTCATCCTCGTGTTTGATAGCCCCGTTCCCACAACTCTCCTCCAACTGGGAACTACTAAGTCGCGGAGTACCATCACGCCCAACCATGTCACTAGGGGTGACAGGTTCTGGGGCCACTCCGGAGCTCACCTCTGGGTCAAGTACTAAGCTGCTAAGGAGAGCCGCTGGAGCAAAACTCACAAAACTCACAACTTTAGTTTGCTCCTTCCGACCGTTCCTCCGTTGGTCTGGAGACTGAGGAATAGGCTGTGACACTTTGGATACAAGAGATCTAGTAACAACGCACGCCATAGGTTGTTCTTGACACTTCTCTACCCACTCCTGTTCCTCCCTACTCACGTCGGCCGGCTTCTCGGCAAAGACTAAGGGTGAAACCTCAGAAGTAGGCACCGCAAAGTCGTTGCCGAGAAGGAGGTCGACGCCCCCAACAGGCAAGTTCTCCACAATTCCCACATCCAACTCTCGTGTCACACCATCTACCTCCAGTTCCATCCTGACCAACGGGTATGACTTGATAGCATTGATACCTTGCACCACAACCACCCGTGCCGCGTTTATTGGTCTACCAGTAAAGTTCTTCATCAAAGTCTGAGTCACCCGTGTCTCGCAACAGCTCAACTCCATGCTTCTTACCAGCCCCCTTCACGCAGCCACGCCCTCGATGGTCGCAAAAGACATCGCGGACAGGGTTCGAGCCTTCCGGATTCTTCTCCACTGGCTGTGTCCCAGCCTCTGACGTTATACCCCGGGCAAACTCAGACGACTTCGGGGACACCCCAATGTTGCGAGCCAAAGACACAACTGCATTAGGTAGCTTGCTTGGACAGGATCTTGCAAAATGCCCCTTCTCATGATAATGAAAACACTCTAACTCCCCCTTGGGCTTCCCTTGAGGTGGGGAAGGGCTCTGACCCTTCTTAAACGGGACGGTATTAGGTTTATGGTCATACTTAATATCGTTGCTCTTGTTGTAATTGTTATATGGTGTATCACTGACTCGGGGGGGTGGAGTGTTGCGGCCCTTGTTACCTGCATCGTTCCGTTGTGCAGAACCGCACCCATGAATCAGTGACATCCAAAGGTCAGCCATCTCAGCCGCCTCCTGAAGAGTTTTCGGGTTTTTTTTCTTTAAGATTCAACGTCAGATTGCCGCCCGTACACTTGAAAAATTGTTCTAGAAGCATCAGCTGTTTCAACTCCACAAACGTCGATGCCTTCTCAGAACGCAGCCAGTTTCTAAATGCATCGGACAGATCCCGGGCATGCTCAAGAAAGGTGCACTCACGACCCTTCGTTACACCCCGGAACTTCAATCTGTACGTCTCTGGTTGTAACTCATATGCCCGCAGGACAGCCTCCTTCAATACCTCATAGTCGATGCACGACTCCAAGGGCAACGCATCATATGCCCTGAGTTCTTTGCCAACCAACCTAGAGGAAACAAGGGCTGCCCACTTCACCTCGGGCCATTGGTGCTTCCGGCACTTCTTCTCAAAACGCATAACAAATTCGGTGACACCCGACTCGTCAAATACAGGGACTAACTTAAGAAGGTGCGATAAAGACTGATCAAGACCTCGATTCCCAGAACCGAGACGCTGCCCTGTCGACTCCACCCTAGACTTCTCAAGATCTATGTCTGCACAGTACTTCGTAGCCTCAGCCTGAAGCGCAGCTTCATGTTTTCGTTGCTCAAGCTCAGCCTCACGTATGGCCTTTCTCTCCTCAATCTTAGCCATCTCAAGCTGGAAGATCATATCTGCAGTTAAACCTTGAGGAGGAGATGCAACAATTGGAGACTCACCCAAGTGCAAACCACGCTGCCAGTGACTATCGGCCTGCGGGAACGTACCCGGCTCCGGAGCCCGAGGAGGCGCCATGGTAGGAGTCGAGTGGAATGGGGGCTGGGCCGAAGGTGCCCCAGCTCCCGCTCCACCCGAAGCCCCACGTACCCCGCCGAGCACACAGGCCATCAGGTCACCTCTCGACATGCTGCTAGTGCCCACATGCCCCATGACCGTGGCCAAACACTGGAGACCATACCGATCAATCCCCGACACCCGGTCAGCAGTAATAGGCACCTCCAGAAACTTCTTTGCATCCTCCTCACTAGTTATAACTCTAATGCCTTCGGACAAACCCCGCTGCTGCACCTCAGAGTCTGTTTCCCGTACTGTGTCCTCACTGTACACTGATCCGTCGTCCGACATAGTGTCCACCGAAAATTCTCAACGTTTATAAAAAAAAGAGAAGTACCTAAACTCTTATGTAGCACTATTCACTCAAAAATGCTTAAAGACTCTTAATAAGTGTTATACTACTTGCCAAACAAAATCTGTGTCCACTATATTCCTTTAAAAAAAAAAAAAAAAAATGACAAACTACACTCCTGCAATATTTCTCTAAGTTCACAAAATCCAAAGCAAGGTCGCCATTTGTTACGACCGGGACTCGTATAAAACAAGGGCTCTTAATCATTGGACTAGAAAGGCACACAGCCACAACGGTAACACTAGATCCAACCCTCGAACTTATAATGCCGGCGCACAAAAACACCTATACCCTCCAGAGTTAAATCTGCAATAGCGGGGTATCCTCTAACTCGGTATAAATGCACTACTACTACAGGCTGATGATCTCTGATACAGCATGATCACAACAACATACAATTACGTTAATAATGTATACAAGGAAAAAGATAGAAAGCTTAATTAAATCACTGGAATGATTAAATGCAAACAAGAAGAAGGTATAATTAAAGTTACTCTAAACAATAATAAACTGTCACTCCTATATTACAGAAAGTGAATGAAAGTCCTAAAGCATCGAACAGGAATCTTCTGAAGAAAGTCTGATGCTGCTTATGATGATCGAATCGGATTTTCAACTGTTATATAAAGCAGGAACAAGATATGACAAGTGTAGGGACATACAGTGTTAACTGGCACGGGAATAACGATAAATGGGCAATAGTATTATCTCCTACAACAAAAGAAGTACTTCCTCAGGCAACGCTAAAGCCTGCTCGGGTTGTGCAACTCAACAACAACCAAGGCTTACAATCAACGTGAATAAAAATGCTGCATACATAACATAAGAGATTATAATCCTAATCGGGTGTCTGCTAGGCGAATAAAGTCTAGCTGGGATGTCGTAGGCTAGGAAACAATGGCTGAGCAAGCGGCTCGTAGCCTAGCGAGGTCCTTAAGACTGTACGGCCAAATTACGTTAAATGACGGGGTGCTCTCTTAAGAGATCCAGATCGCTAGTATCTGGTTCTCTCCTGGTGACCCTCTACAAGTCAAAACAAAACGAGTTAGCACAGTGTTGGGTGGCAGAGGCAAAAGCCCTCACTCGCAACACAGTGCTAAACTCACAAGGTACACAGTCAGAAAGACAACCTAGGCTTCCCACGTATCCGTTGCGATTGTACAAGTTCAACAAAACCTGGTACACATTGGAAATCACAACACCAGTAGCCTTACCCCAGTCTAGCATTAAATAGCCCAGCAGACAACCAAGAAATAGGTAGGGAGACACCGCGAGTGTGTCGAACCTCTACAGACAAAATGTTAACCCCTCCAAAATGTCTAACTATGCATGAAATATCTGAGAGCTTCAGCATATAATACGATGGCCGATATATGAAATCGTGCAGAACCAAAGGGGAGTTATGATATTAAATAGATTAGAAGAATAAGAGGTAAGAAGTCGAGAGAGAGAGAAAGTGTTCTATAGGTGGAAGTTGGGGACAGATGGCAAGGGAGGTGTGAAGGGTATGCTGGTCAGGCAAGCTCTGAGCAAGGAAGGTGCAAAGGCAACAGGGAGTGCGGGGGGACTACCTCCTGCCGCGGCAGGAGGGCGGCAAGGTGGCCAGCCACTCAGAGGGCCCGGCCGTGGCATGACATCACCGAGACAATGCGTAACACTACGCGCACACACTCTGCCTCCTGCACTTACTCAATCACACTCTCTAGCTGTATCATTCAGTCTTATACATTAAACTTATAACTGATGATATAAAATACAACGAATTGTCACAGACGAAAATAAAGACCACTTCTATACTGCCTGTGACATGACGATTCACAAGAAAGAAAGTACAACATTGTAGATAGACTGTAGCCCATTTCACTGCCCTGGCGAGCGCTAGTGGCTACCAGGAGGCGATTCTGCCTACGCTGGTAGGCGTCACAATAGCAAAAAGTCTCTGCCCGTGTATGTGCGAAATAGGGTTGATGAAATTCAGTCCCTACTACCAGATGTTGCTTACCACTATGCTAATACAAAGGATAACCCCAGTGATCTTATAACTAGGGGAGTTACAGCAACCCAGATAGTAAAGTTCGAATTATGGTGGCATGGTCCATCATGGCTGCTCCATGAAAAAGAATGGACGGAATGGGAAGCTAATAAGAGGGGACTTCTGCCATTGGAAACAGTGACAGTCGCAACCCAACCGAAAGACACACCGAGTCCGATAGTTGAGTGGGAAAGGGTCGGTGACTACAATAAATTAGTCAGGGTGGTAGCCTGGATGCTGCGATTTATATCCAACACCAAAAGTAAAGTAGAAGGCACACACTGCAATATGGGTCACATCATCAACGTTAATGAATTTAAAGCAGCTGAAGTAACAATGATTAAATTGGTTCAAACAGAAACCTTTTTCCAAGAATTAGAATCTTTAAGAAGCTCTGTCAAGATGAAAATACCTAACTTAGTGCGTCAACTGAGGTTACACCTGGATAGTGACCTCATCAGGTGTGAGGGACGCCTGAAGTGGTCGGGTGTAAAGGACTACACGAACAATCCCATCCTTATGCCATCACAACATCATGTCACATATTTGTTGGTAAGACGCACACATGAAGAAGTTAAACACTATGGTGTCCATCATATTATATCGAATTTGCGTCTCCGATGGTGGATCCCAAGGATTCGACAAGTAGCTCGACATATAGTGAAGAATTGTGTGATATGCCAAAGACTGAAAGGTAAACCTTATGTGACTGGACCAGTTCCGCCTTTACCAGAATGACGCGTGAAGCATGTAGAACCCTTTCAATCAGTGGGGATGGACTACACTGGAGCGTTAAAGACGAGAGAACATGAAAAGGTCTATATCTTATTGTTTACTTGTGCAACGTCTCGAGCGGTGCACCTCGAATTATGTGACAATATGTCTTGTGAGGAATTCATGCTGGCGTTTAGGAGGTTTTGTGCCCATAGATCGTTCCCTCAACTTGTGCTGAGTGACAATGCTCCCACGTTTACTCAAGCATCTAGATACCTCAAGAATTTGAGCGATGATCCAACGGTCATTGCTTTTATGGGAGAAAGAAAGTGCGAATGGATGTTCACCAGTGAAGGCACTTTGGTTTGGTGGAATGTGGGAATGGTGTGTAGGCATAGTCAAATCAGGACTTAGGGCCGTAGTAGGACGTACTTTATTGAAGAAAAGTGAGTTGATGACAGTCCTCACTGAGATAGAAGCAGTTGTTAATGACCGCCCACTTACTTATGTTTACACCGACCTACAAGAACCACTGCCACTGACGCCAGCACAATTACTGTACGGTCGACCATTGACTGGATTTCCATCCGATTTTCAGTCACTTGTGGAGCTAGAGGATCCTTTTTTGTATACTGAAGCGGATGTATCCCGGCGGTACCAGTACATCTCTAAGATTATCGAGGATTTTAGAAAAAGGTGGGTTCGCGAGTATCTACTATCTCTGAGAGAAAGGAATTCTCGACCCACAGGTACACCTTCGGCACCTTCGGTTGGTGATGTGGTTCTGATCCATGATGAAGGTCCTCGCATGTACTGGAAGTTGGGCCATGTGCTAGAAGTGTACAAGGGGGGTGATTCAGTGGAGCGAGTAGCGCTGTTACGGACTGCCAATGGGACCACTGTTTGTCCTATCGCACGTTTATACGCCTTGGAGCTTGACTCTGCATCACAATCCAATGCTCCGCCTGATACTGCTGGATCCCGGGATTCTGTACAGTCTGATCCACCACTATTGACTGGTGATCCACCTCGGATCGGGACTCATCCTAGACGTGCTGCTGACGGCGCCATCAACATGTGGCGTCAATGGATAGCCTCTGGGCAACTGTAGGTTAACCCGGGAGCTACGGGGAGACTCTTAAGAGTTCACCCGGCGGACTGCGGGGAGACTCTTAAGAGCAGAACTTTTGAACGCGTACCAAAACCGCGCGTTTATAGCCAGGCGGCTGAAAATTGGTGTGGGTATAGTACTACATGTCAACTCTCGACACCACCCCGCCAAACGCTCGCCCCACACTCGTGCAAGCACCACCGCGCCAGTAACCACGCACTAGTCATGGAGCCCACACGTCCCTCACGCTCGCTCCCTGATGACACAACCAGCCCTCCTTCTGGTGGTGTTAGCTGCCGTGGAAGGCAGAGGGTGGCTGCTAAAGACCCTACCTACCAGTACGACACGCCCTACAGCTCGGAGGACGAAACACCTGCACCCAAAGCACAAAAAACACATGCAAGCACGAGAAAGGTACAGAGGTCATTGGTGTTTCGGGACACTGCCACCACGACCCAGGCCACTGCAACAACCACTACCACCACCACTGCCACCACTGCCACCCCTGCCACCCCTGCCACCGGTACCAGCGACGCAGGAGGCCGCCCTAGGGCTGCAGAACCTGCGGGGGCAGGAAAAATTAAAGGCACGGGCGTAGGGAAGAGAACCCGTACGCCAGCCACAGTGCCCCTACCACCACCACCACCACCAGCCGCCCATGGCCCGGCTGCCCCTGCCACCCCTGCTGCCCCTGCCGCCCCTGCCGCCCCTGCCCAAGGAACAGGGAAGGGGAAGGGGAAGGGGAAAGGGAGAGGGAAAGCGACTGCTGGCCCTGGTGTCCCTGCCAGCCCTGCTGCCTGCGACGCTGGGTCTCACCGGGTTAACTACCACATATCCTTCCTAAGCTATATACAATCCTCTAAGTATAACTAGAATATATAATATACGACGTTGGCCATATTGAAAGAGTTAACATATAACACTACAGATTACCACTTAACCTCGCTAGGCCTCCATCAAGCTTAAAAACACTAACTAAACCCTCCTTTAAGATAAATTTGTACATTTACCATTAGAAAAAGCCGGTTCCACTTATAATTACAGGCTTGCTATCGCTCGCCAGGAAATAATTGACACCTAAAGGTCTTAAAATTGACAGAAATTGGGTGAAAGCTCTTAAAAATTTCAAAGTAATGGGGCGATGACTTAACATCCCAAACTAATGGCACTAAACATGAGGGAGAACAAGAAGCTACCTCCCCTTTAATGCATTGTTAACTTGTTATTACATAATTTTTGTTTTTTTCCATATTCCAACTACTCCTTCTCGGGCATAGGCTGAGAGTCTGTACATTCCACCGCTCAACACGGTGAAGCCCGTGAGGTCTTGTTCCAGTCTGGGGAGTGAGACATGTGAAGCATCCATCATGGCTCGAAGCAGCTCCATCTCTGAAGCGGCTGGTTGCTTCGCCCAAGTGCTTCACCGTCTCACCCTCCAGACTCAGACCCTCACTCTCAGAATGCCACCTATTGAGCAGTGAACTCACTAGGCATTGTCCCCCTGTAACATATTTTGAATATGGGAATATTCATACAGTGTTATTTAATCAGGGAACAATGAGGGTATTTGTTTGGCATTTCGGTGGGATTTGTGGTAATGCACTGATAGGTTAGGGTTAGGTTAGGTGAAGTATGTTAGGTTTGGTAAGAAGTTGATAATCGATAAGTTAGGTTAATTCCGTTAGGTTTGGTAGGAATTACAAAATGGCAATGTTGGGTTAGGTTAGATGTCGATAATCGCTAAGTTAGGCTTAATAGGTTAGGCTAAGTTAGGTTTTATTGGGAAACTTAGATATCGATAAGTTAGGACAAGTATCAGTAAATTGGGGGTTAGTTTGGTTAAGTACCGGTAAGTTTGGCTATGCTGTATTACAAGAGTTTGGTCAAGCGGGCACGAGTACGAAACAAAAGGTCAACATCAGGCCGCCAGGCCACTTTCAACCCGTGGCCACGGCCAGGTGTGGCCGGCCGGGGCCAGATTCTCACTCTCGACTTGCACTTCCGAGTTGGGCCTGGTCATAGGAAAGACTCGATCCCGCACCTTTTCTTCCCATAAGCGACGCAAGAGAGTGGCCGGTGAGAAAGAATTAAGCCAGCAGCAGTCACTGTGGGAAAGTCAAGTAGAAACAGGCCGTCAGGCCAATTTCAACCCGAGGCCACGGCCAAACCATTACACCTGTGAGAGAGGACAGGTATTCAGTGGACATCTTTTACATTAATCTCGAGTCCTGCCTCCAAAAAGTCAAGTGTCTGGTCATAATAATGTTTCAGGGAAGGCTCAAACCGTAGGCCTAGCTACAACACAGAGAGAGAGAGAGAGAGAGAGAGAGAGAGAGAGAGAGAGAGAGAGAGAGAAAGAGAGGGGGAAAGTGTTACGATCCAGGTTCTCAAAGACACAGGGCTCTTCAACATTGGACTAGATAATGGCAAAATGCAACAACGGTAACACTAGATCCAACCCCTGCCTTAAGTTAGAATAATGACCCTCGTACCTATGAGACCCCATTGGGCCTATTTAATAATTTTTTTTAGTTATTACAATTTAATATATGTTAACTGATATCTTAATCAAATAATAACATAATACCGAACATTTCACCTAATCTCAACACTGACTGGGTCATTATTGGGCTTAAAGTGAGTGAACAGTAAAAGTCTTGGTGTAAATATTGCCAAAATCCAGCCTAGTCAATTTAGACCCCTTACAAGGCCAGCCAAATCAATGGCGCTTTTATCGACACACCTCAAAAATTTTGTACGTTTTTATAAAAATCTATAGTTTGTCACAGGATGCATTTCATAACTCATGGAATCTAACACAGTCAGCTGAACAGTCTGAATTGTACTGTCCCGACCACCATCTTGAGACAAGGTTTAGTAGTTTTATCAATATTTAGAAAGTTTCAGACCTTGTCCGCACCGACGAAACGGCGAATCTTGTTCTGCCGTGCACACATATTCACTCAATAACTAGTAAAGCCTATGGAAATGCTTTAATATATGTTTTATCTTTAAGGTGGAGAGTGTTTATGGGGTATCTGGTTGGCGTGTGTAAATACGCCAAAGAAGAAAGACAGAAAGAATACCATCACCCAGCTGAAGTTGGCGGTACTCAATTACGGAAGAAAAGTACCAAGTACCTATTTAGGTGTTTTACCCTACTGTACTGTATATGCATATTTTGTACATATACTTACTTACTTACTTGTTACTTGTAGTGATGATTTTCGGCCGTGCTCCATCGCTTTCATGACGCTCGTCACAGCCACCCTCACATATTCTAGCACTTGAATTCAGGCTTTATGGTCTTGTCTTCGAAGTCATAGCACTCAGTGAATAAGTGCATCTTCAATCTCTTCTTAAAAATCTCAAAATGTTCACTGTTCTTGATATTCTCAGGCAGTTTATTGTAGAGCCGCGGAGCACTCTTTTCAAAGACTCGAAATCCAAATTCAAAATTACTTCGTGGCTCTTCCAGCCTGTGCAGCTCCACACTGTGTCTCAATGTCATGGCAGTATCTATGTGGAAATTTTTTAATAGATTCCTTATATATCCTGGTTTTCCAAACTTCAATGCTTGATATGTCATAACACACAATTTGTAGACAATACTTGCCTTAACCCGGTGAGACCCAGCGTCGCACGTGTTGCGTCGGCAGTGTTTGATCACCAACTCCCAGCGACGCATCACGTGCGTCCGACATATAAAAAACACTTACGTGGCTCGTAAGGTAGGAAATGGCGGGAGAATAGGAGGGGGAGGTACCGTAGTGTGTGTGGGAGCCGGGCCAGTAGGTGTGAGCGGGCCGAGACAGCCGCGCGGCTGGTGGTGGTGGGCTTAGTGGGGATAGTTTACACTCCTAGTTCACCGCCACTTTGAACCTCATTACTCCGGTCGTATGGGAGCTAGAGGCTTGAGATTTATGTGAGATACTCCTTAGGATGTATGCCGTACAATGCCATACTCAGTTTTTACCCTAGTGCTCCCGGGCGGGTGGTCATGCGGGGGAGACGAACTATTGAAACCCCCCGCCCCCCAAATGACCGAATTTTTTTGTTTTTATTTTTGTCTTCATTTCTCACCATTCTCTTCCATTTTGTCTCAACACATTTTGTTGAGGCCCCCCCCCCCAAAAATGTCAGAGGTGATTTTTTTTTTTTTTTTTCATTTCTCATCCTTGTCTTCCATTTTAGCAAAAAAAACAAAAAAGTGAAAATGGTTTGGGACTGGGGTGAACAAAATATTATAACTAGCCGGGGCTCAACGGGTTAATTGGTAACCAGTGTAAATCAATCAGAGTTGGTGTTATTCTCTCCCGACGAGAGATGATGCAGTTTTTACCACCATACACTCCCTGCTGAATAGCAAGGCTAGGGTGGGTGCCCTGATGAATCAGGGACTTAGTGAATAGTTGCCACAGATTGCTAGACCGCACCGTTCACCAACAGCACTGACATCTGCCAATATCTCACTGGCTGGCCCGAGGCTCGAACCGTCAACCTCACGGTTAGCAGGCGAACGCTCTACCAATCGAGCTACGGCCTGTGGCTAATAGATAATAGATAGACCCTTTATTAATCTTGCAGCCCTATTCATAACAAGTTGTAACTTCCTCAATTGATAATTTAGAAGACCATAGTAGAGTGAGTTACAATAATCCAACTTACTTATAACATGGTTATGAACGAGCATCCTGGTGATTTTTTCATCGAGATACTTTCTCACAAAGGCAATGTTCCTCAGATGATACCCAGATATTCTCAAAACCTGATGAATTTGACCTTTGAATGATAAATTGCAGTCTATCATCACTCCCAAGTCCTTCACTGCGTTACCCACTTCCATAACATTACCGTTGATTCGAAGTCTAGAAATATCCAGCCTCTTGAGATCGTTTTTTTCTTCCAACAATTAACCCTCCTGCATCCAGCAACTTATTTAGCTAACTTACGATAAGACATTCTTTAATTTGCCATGAAATATGAGGCTGGGCGAGTTTTCGAAGCCTTGTGTTTTTCTGTATTTTCATCCACCAGAATGCGGTTTATTGTGATGTATCATATGTCAATGGAAAGAGGAATATTTATAGTACATGATAAAAAAAAAAAAAAATGTAAATAAATCGAAATATGAAAGTGTAAATGAGTCCGGAATACAATTATTTCCAATGCAATTGTCTTCACACTGTCCTAGCTCTAAATTGTGAGTGATGACCATATATTGTTTTTTTGCTCAAATAATAGTATTTTTTCTCCTCTTTCCAAATCTGAAAACAGAAATTGTTTATCTTCAATAGTTCTCAGGCAGTGACCGAAAAAAAAAATGATTTTGATTGATATGGTTTATAACATTTTCGATTTATTTCGTTGCTACGAAGTGTATGGTTTTAAATTTAGGCTGTATGAATTCGGCAAATAATGCTGATGAGTATAAAATAAACTAGAAGTTCCTAGGACAAATACTTTTTGCGCTATGAATATTTGAAATGAAGAGCCAAAATGCCAATATTTACGCTTCACCCGTCTCTTTTCCGCCGATGCTAGCCGGGTTCCGAGCTGTTCCCCACCTCGTGGTTGCGTTATTTGCTCGGATTCGTATATAACTGTATATATCACCAGAATCGAAAAATTGTGCTCTTTCCAATGGTGAAAACAAAAATAATACAGCGTAATTGGTTCGCGAGCTATGCGCAATTGTTTCCATGCAGTGACCGAAAAAGAAAAAATATATATATGGTTTATAACATTTTCGATTTATTTCATTGCTACGAAGTGTATGGTTTTAAATTTGAGCTGTATGAATACGGCAAATAATGCTGATGAGTATAAAAGAAACTAGAAGTTCCTAGGACAAATACTTTTTGCGCTATGAATATTTGAAATGAAGAGCCAAAATGCGAATATTTACGCTTCACCCATCTCTTTTCCGCCGATGCTAGCTGGGTTCCGAGCTGTTCCCCACCTCGGCATTGGTTTATTTGCTCGGATACGTATATAACTGTTTATATCACCGTTATCGGAAAATTATGCTCTTTCTAATGGTGAAAACAAAAATAATATAGCGTTATTGGTTCGCGAGCTATGCACAATTGTTTCCATGCACTGCTATTATTTTGTAAATAAATGAGAATGTTTATACAGATGTTTATCTTTGCCACAATATACAACACTTTTATATAATTTTCCTTGCCAATAATTGTATAATGTTCATAGAAGACATGTCAGTCATGAAGGTTGTCAATTTTACTTACCTGATAGGGCCACAACCCTTTCCAACGAGAAGGGAAATGGCTCCTGGGTTGACAATGAAAAAACAAAACGAGAAAGCCAGGTTATCATCAAGTAATAAATTCAGAAATAATTCTATTGTACACACAAATAAAGTAATATATAAATATATATTATATATATATATATATATATATAGATATATATATATATATAAATATATATAAATATATAAATACAAGGTGTCATAAATATATATATATATATATATATATATATATATATATATATATATATATATATATATATATATATATATATATATATATATATATATATATATATATATATAACATATATATATATATATATATATATATATATATATATATATATATACAAGGTGTCAAACCACAGAAATATGCAGATTTCCAAGCCACCCTAAGAGGTACTGCATTTGACTCGTTATTTTTTTAGAGTGGTTTCCCCAGGAGGCCTATATCCACTTTGATGATGAAGGTGGGTAAATGGAGGTGGGTGAATGTCGGTGGGTGAATGTGTGGGTGAATGTCGGTGGGTGAATGAAGGTGGGTGAATGAAGGTGGGTGAATGAAGCCGGGTGAATGAAGAAGAGAAATGAATGAATCAATGAATTAATGATTGCACTTGGCTCCTGACTATAGGACACCTGCATTATACTCGATTATGGGCCCTGCCCTTGCTCTGGACATAGGGGGTGGTCCAATGGACACCTTGGGGAACAGGAACAATAAAAAAAATATATATATAAATGAAACAAAATTATAAATAAAATAAAATGATAGGTCTATAAATAAAATAAATAAAAACAATAATAAATAAAAATATATATAAAATAACTATAAATACTCGATTATGGGCCCTGCCCTTGCTCTGGACATAGGGGGTGGTCCAATGGACACCCTGGGGAACAGGAACAATAACCAAAAAAAAATATATATAAATTAAACAATTATATATAAAATAAAATGATAGGCCTATAAATGAAATAAATAAAAACAATAATAAATACAAATATATATAAAATAACTATATACTCGATTATGGGCCCTGCCCTTGCTCTGGACATAGGGGGTGGTCCAATGGACACCCTGGGGAACAGGAACAATAAAAAAAAATATATATATAAATGAATCAAAATTATAAATAAAATAAAATGATAGGCCTATAAATAAAATAAATAAAAACAATAATAAATAAAAATATATATAAAATAACTATAAATACTCGATTATGGGCCCTGCCCTTGCTCTGGACATAGGGGGTGGTCCAATGGACACCTTGGGGAACAGGAACAATACAAAAATATATATATATAAATGAAACAAAATTATAAATAAAATAAAATGATAGGCCTATAAATAAAATAAATAAAAACAATAATAAATAAAAATATATATAAAATAACTATAAATACTCGATTATGGGCCCTGCCCTTGCTCTGGACATAGGGGGTGGTCCAATGGACACCCTGGGGAACAGGAACAATTAAAAAAATATATATATATAAATGAAACAAAATTATAAATAAAATAAAATGATAGGCCTATAAATAAAATAAATATAAACAATAATAAATAAAAATATATATAAAATAACTATAAATACTTCATTATGGGCCCTGCCCTTGCTCTGGACATAGGGGGTGGTCCAATGGACACCCTGGGGAACAGGAACAATAAAAAGAATATATATATATAAATGAAACAAAATTATAAATAAAATAAAATGATAGGCCTATAAATAAAACAAATAAAAACAATAATAAATAAAAATATATATAAAATAACTATAAATACTCGATTATGGGCCCTGCCCTTGCTCTGGACATAGGGGGTGGTCCAATGGACACCTTGGGGAACAGGAACAATAAACAAAAAAATATGTAAATGAAACAAAATTATAAATAAAATAAAAAAATAAAATAAATAAATAAAACTTATAATAAATCACAATAAAGAAAAATAGGCCTATATATAAAATAACAATAGAAATAATCGAATATATATATATATATATATATATATATATATATATATATATATATATATATATATATATATATATATATATATATATATTATATATAAAATAAAGATAGGCCTAGCCCAAGCCTAAACATATAAAATATCCCAGCTGTGAGGAAAAGGTAAAAGGTCAAGGAGTGCTGCCCCGCCACGGGCAAGTAATTATGGGATTAGCTTAGGTACTTTACCAAGACATCTGTGGGTGTCCAAAGGTTCACTGCTACAGTGTAGTGTACAGTGGCGCATAAAAGTCTTGTATTTTTTATGCCAGGCTATTTACTGTGACATATTTGTACTTACCGTGACATTTTTGTCTAAAAAATTTGTTTATTATCTATCCACACTTCACTGTTAGTTACTTCACTCAAATAAAACTGTGTATTCACTAAAAATTGCCCAAATTGGGCATAAAATGATGCCAAAAATGGGCAAAACACAACTATATTTCGTAATTACAGCTTTATTATACTTCGTATGTAGTATTTATTCATAAATATATTGGTCTTTCAAGCGAAAATGAAGGTTTTAGGGCAATATATATACGACACACACGTATAGCCTAGCTTACATTCGTAATCACAAACCTAACATAAGTTAGGAATGTGACTACGAATGCTTACTACACTAACCCTACGAATATGATATAAATAATATTATTATTCACAGTTCACAACACTTCCACTGGGTCCATTCTACCCGCCTAAAAACCACATGGCTTGCTATGGAGAGGCGAACAACGAGCCACAGAGTCACAAATCACGAGTTATATACATAAATTATAAATAGATAGCCACAAATTGATGATACACTGCCTCTTAGTACATAAATAATCAAGATTTGCCCGCCTGAAACCCGCTCCATGGCGGGCAATGGAGGCGAGACGAGATTTAAAGGTCCGGGAGTACTACCTCACAGACTGGCGGCCGGCTCACAACTGGTGAAACAAAGCCCCGCACTCCTCACACAGGGACGCTACGGGGTTGCCAGATATTTAATTTTGTAGCTTACTTATGGCTAACTTACCAGCCAAAAATGTGTCCAAATCGCGTCATAAACTTATTTACCACGAATATTTCTAACTTACAGGTGGCATTATGACGCGATTGCGTCATACGACCACTCTTCGAGGGGTGGCGTTATGACGCGATCGCGTCCTAAAAATGCGAGAGGGTTAAACATCGAGTTTTATTCTCATTTAGTTTCAACTGCTTAGACTCCATCCATCTGCTGACGTCCGCCATTATATCACTCAACATTTCTTCAGTGTTAACTACATTCCTCAGTGTCATGTAGAACTGGGTATCGTCTGCAAACAGTTTAAAACTAACTCCTTATTTCTCAAGCAAAAGTGATAGTTCAATTATATATATGCAAAACAGAATTGGGACCAGTACACATCCCTGGGGGATGCCCCTTTCTAAACGTTTCATATCAGAGAACGATCTTCCTATTTGTACGCAGTATGGTCTATCTTCAAGATAACTTCTCAGGTAATTCAATGCATTACCATCTATGCCAATAGTACTGCAGTTCTTCAGCAATAAATCATGCACAACTGTATCAAATGCAGCACTTAGATCAAGCAGGATTAAAACACCACACTTTCTTTCATCCATCAATACAAGTAAATCACTGACCACAGAACACATCGTTGTTTCAGTGGAGTAAAGTCTCTTATAGGCAGACTGACTGTCAGGAAAAACTTGCACTTTCTGCAGGTGATCCAGCAACTGGTCAAATATTACATTCTCGATTATCTTAGACAAAAATGTCAAGTTGGATACTGGTCGAAAAGAACTAAGGCACTGAGCATCCAATTTACCTTTTACTATAGGCTTCATAATCGCCCTCTTCTCAGACTCGGGAAAAAGAATAGTTTCAATACTTCGATTTACAATATCTAGTAATATATCCAGAATTCTATCAAAATTTTTACTATGAACTACAGGCTATCACTCACAGGTAAAGGATCATTTTCACAATACGTATGTTTCACTCTATGTACTTCATGTGTCTATGTGTCTTCAGCCCGCCAAATGAAGACAAGAAAATCGATAATGCAACGACCTTCTTTGACAACGCCCCTGGGACACCACATCAACTCTCCTCGGTAACAGTATCAACAGAGGACATAATAGCAGTCATCGACAAGATTGGACCAAACTCTGCAGCAGGACCAGACGGCTTTCATGCCCAACTGCTAAAAAACTGCAAACATCAGCTAGCCTTGCCTCTAAAACTGCTGTGGAGCAAGTCCCTCCAAACTGGATATGTACCACAATCCCTAAAAGAAGGTACTGTCACACCCATTCACAAAGGGGGTAGTAAAGGCATAGCCAAAAATTACAGACCAGTGGTGCTGACGTCACATCTTATTAAAATCATAGAAAGAACAATACGAGTTAACCTCTTCAGACTCATATGACGCAGAGGTTGCCAGATTAGCAATAAGGAATAGAGTTCTCTCACTCTGATAATTACCTCTCCAAAATTAGTTTTCTGCCCACAGCTAACTCAAAGACAACTGCAGAGGTTGAAGTAACTAAACTAAAGGTTTCTAAATACCCCTGATGGTAACAAAGGCTTTAAAGTATCCCTAATCGGTTCAAAATCGCATCATATGTCGGAGAGGGTTAAGATGGTCAGCTACCTGGAAGATAACGAGGCATTCAACGAGGGTCAACATGGCTTTAGACAAGGCCGCTCCTGCCTTTCACAACTACTATCACACTACGACAAAATCCTACAGGATATTCAAGACGGAGTAAATGTAGACGTCATATATCTAGATTTCGCCAAAGCTTTTGACAAGGTGGACCATGGGATCCTTCTACATCAACTCAAATCACTGGGAATAGGGGGAGACCTTGGAAGATGGCTCCACAGTTTCATCACCAACAGAAAACAAAGAGTCACAGTTCCAGGAAGCCTATCAGAAGCAAGTTGGGTCATCAGCGGAGTACCACAAGGATCAGTACTGGGACCTCTCCTATTCCTCATCAGTCATCATGATAGGAGACATCAACAGGGACCTGTGTAAGGGGGGGTTTTCGTCTTCTTTGCTTTTCTTTTCTAATGTTCCTGGGACTTTGCTTTTACCCCCTCCTTATTTATTATTTCCTGTTCATTCCATTATTGTGTTTCTTCCTTAATTGATGATTGGTCCAACTTATTACTCTGGTAGCTTAATGGCCGTTGCATGTAAGGAAATACAGGTGAATGAATGCAAATGGTCTAAATGACACAGGATAAATAAAAACACAATATACCGTTTAGTATTCTTAACTATATTAAAACACTGTAAAGAAAAATACACTTTTCACTGTGATACACAAATCAATAGGATTATTACTTTAGTCAACCACGGAATATATCGGTATTATTGGCACAATGAACTACTTATTATCACCACATCAAAGTTAACTAAAACCCTTCAACAGGTGACCCCAAGGCCACTACCCTAGTAAACACACACTCGGTCACTAGGTTCATAAGGCCTACAACAGCTCACAATGGGGTGAATGTTAGCTCAAAGCTCAATAACACCAACAGCATCCTGTCTCAGTACAGCCACTAGGTCATGTCCACTGGGGTGGACACAGGACTCTCTGCACCTGGTACTTCTCCTTGGACTTCGCTCCTGACCTGGGACCTGGTATTAACATTACCATTAATAAAACTGACAAAATTCTATATCTTAATTCATATCAACATTACAAAAGTGGTCAAATGTATCAATTAAGAGACAACAAAAGGAGGATGTACATTATTGGGTTACAGATAAAATTTACTTAGTTGACCCTCAAAAATATATAAAGAAAAAATGGTCCAAATAGAAAACGGAGGGTTGGAGATAGATATAATTTACTTAGTTGACCCTCAAAAATAAAATGGTTTAAAATAGAAAACTGAGTGTAGGCCTATATACACCCTACTCACAAAGGAATGTTGGTTACATTAAGTTACATATACTGAACTTGGCATACGGGATATCATTGCTGTGATAATACTACGCTAACATAATACAATTAACATTATCTTATACATAATTAATAAGGTTGGCAGGACAAATAATATGGAATTTGAAATCTAAATGATTAATTATCAGACGGAATGAATTATTTCACCTTCAACCAAGACAAAGGATGTCGTATAATTTCGTAGTTTCATATAAGAAACTGGGCTTAAAAATTGTCTCAAAACTTATCTTAAATACTTCACAATTCATTTCAACTCACCTTCAACAGAAGGTTTTATCTAAACACAACACAAAGCGAAATTTATACTGAGTTAATCCAAATATTTCCCCTTAGTCCGCCCGAGGCTGGCGACTGGGAGGGAATGACGCTGGCACTCTCGGCTCTAGGCTCTGTAGGACTCGCGGTCAGCGTCCTTTGTCACAACAATAACCATACCTTGATTAAATGAGCTCCACAATTTACTTAGAGTCTAATAAAACTTTCAAAGGATAATTGAATTACTTCTATATGATGCAACGAATTTCAGGCACAAACATGTTAACTATTACTTACGATATCCTAGGTAAGACTATAGTTTTTAAGTTGGAGGTAGGACTCCTAAATTTCCACCTGCCAAACCCCCTTGAGGTGGGCACTTGTCGCTAAGGCCTCAGAATCAGGGTGTCACACTAGAGACTCGGTACAAGCAATTATTAGGCCAAATATCAGCATTATACTAGATTCACAAAGTTAAAGTTATGCTTTGCAATTAACTTTATACACCTGTAAGTGATTAAATGGCCAAAACAAGTAAATTTCATTCTAATTCCAAAACAACATTGCTCCGATTGTGACACCCCTTTTCTAAACTTAACTCTCCCAGACATATATGACGCGATCGAGTCATATGGCAGAGTGAACCAAAAACTCATATGACGCGATCGCGTCATATGGACTTATTATATTGCTAGAAAATAAGTTTAGGACGCAATTGAGCCGGTTTTTTGGCTGGTAAGTCCGATAAGTTAGATGTACATGTGGAAAAATCTAGCAACCCCCTAGCGTCCCTGTGAGGGACCCGCGGTGGTAGAGAGAGTCAGTTTCTTCCCATCAGCCAGCCTAGTAGGTGGGTGTGTGCAGCCCTTTAAACCAAGGGGCCTCCATTTTGCCCAGCCTGGCTGGTATTACCGCCCTAATAGTACCCAAACGAAGTGCTATATCGTTGGGTTATCGATGGATTATTGTGTTATTCTTATTTAGGGTATAAAAACCATGTTAGTGAAGTGTTTTGCTAGTCTGGTGTACGTGACCAAGGTGGGCTCCATGAGGGGCCATGGTTTCGCTTGTTTGTGGATCACTTTCATACCATATTGAGTCAATTATATTGCTATTTATCACTTGAAGTAGTGTATTTTACTTGTATAAGTGTTTATAGTGAAAACACTTTTATTACTGATCGAGCATTCTCTGGTGTAGGCTACGTGACCAAGGTGGTGGAGGGAGGGGCCATGCTTTTTGCCAAACGTTTTGCTTGTTTGTGGAACACTTTCATATAAATATCAGTCAATTATATTGCTATTAATCCGTTCAAGTAGTGTATCTTACCTTGTATTAGTGTTTCTTAGTGAAAAAACTTTCATTACTGGTCGAGCATATGTCGCCATGCTCCCTCAGCCCTGTGCATTTTTGTTCGATAATTTTGTGGTGGAAAGTGCTTGCATTTTTGCTCGATAATTTATTGGTGGAAAGTGCTTGGGAGGTAAGTTTTTTATGGGCAAAAGCACTCTACATATACGGCTTGGTGGCCACGAGGGAATCTCAGCAGTGTGAGTAAGTACAGTCAAAATTTTGGTGTGGTGGTGGTGGTGGTGGTGGTGGTGGTTGGTGGTGGTGGTGGTGGAGATGGTGGTGGTGGTGGTGATGATGGTGGTGGTGGTGATGGTCGGGGTGGTGGTGGTGGTGGAGATGGTGGTGGTGGTGGTGGAGATGGTGTT
>JAVRFV010002290.1:76188-104647 GCA_032716605.1 Paralithodes platypus
AGCACAATTTTCCGATTCCGGTGATATATACAGTTATATACGTATCCGACCAAATAACGCAACCACGAGGTGGGGAACAGCTCGGAACCCGGCTAGCATCGCCGGAACAGAGACGGGTGAAGCGTAAATATTCGCATTTTGGCTCTTCATTTCAAATATTCATAGCGCAAAAAGTATTTGTCCTAGGAACTTCTAGTTTATTTATACTCATTAGCATTATTTGCCGTATTCATTCAGCCTAAATTTAAAACCATACACTTCGTAGCAACGAAATAAATCGAAAATGTTATAAACCATATCAATCAAAATCAGATTTTTTTTTTTTCGGTCACTGCATGGAAACAATTGTGCATAGCTCGCGAACCAATTATGCTATATTATTTTTGTTTTCACCATTGGAAAGAGCACAATTTTCCGATTCCGGTGATATATACAGTTATATACGTATCCGAGCAAATAACGCAACCACGAGGTGGGGAACAGCTCGGAACCCGGCTAGCATCGCCGGAACAGAGATGGGTGAAGCGTAAATATTCGCATTTTGGCTCTTCATTTCAAATATTCATAGCGCAAAAAGTATTTGTCCTAGGAACTTCTAGTTTGTTTTATACTCATCAGCATTATTTGCCGTATTCATACAGCCTAAATTTAAAACCATACACTTCGTAGCAACGAAATAAATTGAAAATGTTATAAACCATATAAATCAAAATCATATATATTTTTTTTTCGGTCACTGCTTGAGAACTATTGAAGATAAACAATTTCTGTTTTCAGATTTGGAAAGAGGAGAAAAAATACTATTATTTGAGCAAAAAAAATATATGGTCATCACTCACAATTTAGAGCTAGGATGGTGTGAAAACAATTGCATGGGAAATAATTGTATTCCGGACTCATTTACACTTTCATATTTCGATTTATTTACATTTTTTTTTATTTTATCATGTACTATAAATATTCCTCTTTCCATTGATATATGATACATCACAATAAACAGCATTCTGGTGGATGGAAATCGCGAAAAATATAAGGCTTCGACAACACTCATGAGCCAAATTCAAGACCCAAAATACTTGTCAAGCGCCTACTTGGACTTATTGGAACATAATATGTCGGAGGGAGTTAATATAACAATACCAAACAATTATATTTAATATGTAAAGTTAGAATAATGACCCTCGTACCTACAGTATGAGACACCATTGGGCCTATTTAATTATTTCTTTCTAGTCATTACAATTTAATATATGTCAACTGATATCTTAATCAAGATAATAACATAATACCGAACATTTCACCTAATCTCAACACTGACTGGGTCATTATTGGGCTTAAAGTGAGTGAACAGAAAAAGTCTTGATGTAAATATTGCCAAAATCAAGCCTAGTCAATTTAGACCCCTTACACAGCTTTTTTCCCCCCTTAAGACTTTTACTCACTCACTTTCAGCCTAAATTATTACAATACGGTGCCTTACAAGAAAATGGGCACAAATATAACACGATTACACTTAATCAACTGAGCCATAGGAGTCAGAAAGAGCACCATCCTCGTGATCGTTGGACATACCCAATTACAAAAAAAAACTTCCAGTAGTACATATAAACAATTAAACCAAAACAACTACAACTGTGTGTGGCCCACCTTTAACTAACCCAATCATTACAGCCCAGAACACCTCCCTCCACCCCTAATACTACTGTGAACCCCAGAAGTCCAGGTGTAGGTAGAGCGCGGGCGTTCACCAGACATGGTTGCCCTACACACTCGGTGTGGTAGACGAGTCTTGGGAGAACCCGTAGGCTCCCCCTTCTACACCGCTACCCCACGTCCTGATGTGATCGGTCTATTCCCTACCCCCGAAAACATCTGTCTGCGTTGTACTAAAGAGCCACCCCATGGAGGCTATACACACGACTTCCCAAAAAGTCCACAGCAGCTCAAGTTACAATGGAGAGATTTACCTGCCACCCAAACACGGGCAACTACCAAGGGCAACAACACACAAGACTGGCCAACCAAAGAGGGGTCACACACCACAATACAGTACTACAAATAAGGCTCTAACCCTTTTAAACATTACTCATCCAGTCTACGGGGCTTCCTGTGATGACGAGGTGCTAGTTTCTACTCCTCTACTCCACTTCTCCATTTCCTCCGCACTGTTCCACTAACCATTCCTGCCATCGATCACCTCTCCTACACCCATGTGGGTGGTGAGAGGGTTGTCACTCCAAGCTCCCCCTTCTTCACCCACGTGGATGTTGAGGGAATTGGTTCCTTCATTTTTCGATATTTTACAATACAAACCCATTCCGTACTTATACATAACTATGATAATCATAATAACTGATCCGTGGTAATGCGACAAAACATTAAACACTTAAAAATTTTGCAATATCTCTTTTCTGAAATGTGGTAGCGTGATAAAGATATATGCAAGGCAATCGGAGTAAAGGATACGGATAATCCCGGGAATAAACAATTAACGTTGTCACTAATTAAACCCAACCTTCCCAGAATTATCCCACCGCTGTATACACCACTGTAAGGGAGGGTTTTCGTAGTCTTTACTTTTCTTTTCTAATGTTCCTGGGACTTTGCTTTTACCCCCGCCTTATTTATTATTTCCTGTTCATTCCATTATTGTGTTTCTTCCTTAATTGATGATTGGTCCAACTTATTACTCTGGTAGCTTAATGGCCGTTGCATGTAAGGAAATACAGGTGAATGAATGCAAATGGTCTAAATGACACAGGATAAATAAAAACACAATATACCGTTTGGTATTCTTAACTATATTAAAACACTGTAAAGAAAAATACACTTTTCACTGTGATACACAAATCAATAGGATTATTACTTTAGTCAACCACGGAATATATCGGTATTATTGGCACAATGAACTACTTATTATCACCACATCAAAGTTAACTAAAACCCTTCAACAGGTGACCCCAAGGCTACTACCCTAGTAAACACACACTCGGTCACTAGGTTCATAAGGCGTACAACAGCTCACAATGGGGTGAATGTTAGCTCAAGGCTCAATAACACCAACAGCATCCTGTCTCAGTACAGCCACTAGGTCATGTCCACTGGGGTGGACACAGGACTCTCTGCACCTGGTACTTCTCCCTGGACTTCGCTCCTGACCTGGGACCTGGTATTAACATTACCATTAATAAAACTGACAAAATTCTATATCTTAATTCATATCAACATTACAAAAGTGGTCAAATGTACCAATTAAGAGACAACAAAAGGAGGATGTACATTATTGGGTTACAGATAAAATTTACTTAGTTGACCCTCAAAAATATATAAAGAAAAATGGTCCAAATAGAAAACGGAGGGTTGGAGATAGATATAATTTACTTAGTTGACCCTCAAAAATAAAATGGTTTAAAATAGAAAACTGAGTGTAGGCCTATATACACCCTACTCACAAAGGAATGTTGGTTACATTAAGTTACATATACTGAACTTGGCATACGGGATATCATTGCTGTGATAATACTACACTAACATAATACAATTAACATTATCTTATACATAATTAACCCTTCTTTAGCGGCCTATGCGGTTTATTTATATGTACCGCCCAGCGGGGTGTTTTTAGCCAAAATAGGGCTGTTTACGTGATCATTTTCATGCCTAAATAAGACCCAGAACGTAAAACAAGTATCTATCCCTGAAAGGGCATGAACAGAGCTTTCGAATGACACCATAACGATCCTTGTATGATGGATAGTTTTCTTGCAATAACCGTGCAACGCGAGTGCAAAAAGTATGTAATTCGGTACTTTCCCCATATAATTGAGTATGTAGCGAGTGAGAGAGGGAGGAGGGAGCTGAGATTCGTGTCAGTAGGTTCGCCGCGGTGGTCTGGAGCAGTCATACGCTCGCTAGTCTCCTGCCACCACTTGTCTCTCTCTCTCAGCAACATTACGTGCTGAAATTGCCACTCGACCTATGTCGAGCGCCGCCAGTTAGTCCAGCTTTTTTTAACTCGACTTAAGTGGTGAGCCGCTAATAGAGGGTTAATAAGGTTAGCAGGACAAATAATATGGAATTAATTTGAAATCTAAATGATTAATTATCAGACGGAATGAATAATTTCACCTTCGACCAAGACAAAGGATGTCGTATAATTTCGTAGTTACATATAAGAAACTGGGCTTAAAAATGGTCTCAAAACTTATCTTATACTTCAAAATTCATTTCAACTCACCTTCAACAGAAGGTTTTATCTAAACACAACACAAAGCGAAATTTATACTGAGTTAATCCAAATATTTCCCCTTAGTCCGCCCGAGGCTGGCGACTGGGAGGGAATGACGCTGGCACTCTCGGCTCTAGGCTCTGTAGGACTCGGGGTCAGCGTCCTTTGTCACAACAATAACCATACCTTGATTAAATGAGCTCCTCAACTTACTTAGAGTCTAATAAAACTTTCAAAGGATAATTGAATTACTTTTATATGATGCAACGAATTTCAGGCACAAACATGTTAACTATTACTTACGATATCCTAGGTAAGACTATAGTTTTTAAGTTGGAGGTAGGACTCATAAATTTCCACCTGTCAAACCCCCTTGAGGTGGGCACTTGTCGCTAAGGCCTCAGAATTAGGGTGTCACACTAGAGACTCGGTACAAGCAATTATTAGGCCAAATATCAGCATTATACTAGATTCACAAAGTTAAAGTTATGTTTTGCAATTAACTTTATACACCTGAAAGTGATTAAATGGCCAAAACAAGTAAATTTCATTCTAATTCCAAAACAACATTGCTCCGATTGTGACACCCCTTTTCTAAACTTAATATAACAATACCAAACAATTATATTTAATATGTAAAGTTAGAATAATGACCCTCGTACCTACAGTATGAGACACCATTGGGCCTATTTAATTATTTCTTTCTAGTCATTACAATTTAATATATGTCAACTGATATCTTAATCAAGATAATAACATAATACCGACATTTCACCTAATCTCAACACTGACTGGGTCATTATTGGGCTTAAAGTGAGTGAACAGAAAAAGTCTTGGTGTAAATATTGCCAAAATCAAGCCTAGTCAATTTAGACCCCTTACACCTGGAACACTCAACAGCCTCATCGTTTGCAGACGACACCAGACTCATGAAGAAAATCACCACAACATGATGCACAGCTACTACAACAAGACCTGGACAAAATGCTGAAGTGGGCAGAAGAAAAGAACATGGCCCTAAACAGAGACAAGTTCGAGCTTCTAAGGTACGGGAACAAGAGAGCACTACAAAACGCCACCAACTACAAAAGTGGTCAGCAAGAAATTATCGCCAAGGACACAGTGAAGGACTTGGGAGTAAATATGAGCAGGGACGTCACTTTTTCCCAGCATATTACCAAAGCCACAACAACAGCAAAACAAATAGCAGGCTGGATCCTGAGAACCTTCCAGACAAGAAATGAGAGGTGTAATATATATGTTAACACTGTGGAAGTCACTGGTCCTACCACGACTGGAGTACTGCTCTCAGCTCTGGTCTCCCCAAAAAGTAGGAGAAATAACAGAAATTGAAGCCACCCAGAGGACATTCACCAGTAAAATCCATGGGTTTCAACACTTTAACTACTGGGAGAGACTCAAGGAGCTGCAGCTGTACTCACTTCAAAGACGTAGGGAGAGATATATCATCATCTACGTCTGGAAGGAATGCCGGCTGATTCGGACCATGGCTGATTCGGCCCATATAGAGGCTGATTCGGACCATAGCATTGGCTGATTCGGCCCATAGCATTGGCTGATTCGGACCATTGTAATGTTTTGAACTATAAACTTATAAAATACGCGACAATTCAACCACTATAAAAAAAAAAAACCCATTGCATTGGCGGGAACTTTTAACTGTCCTTGTCTCGCAACCATTAACCCCTTCAGACTCATATGACGCAGAGGTTGCCAGATTAGCAATAAAAAATAGACTTGTCTCACTCTTATAATTACCTCTCCAAAATTAGTTTTCTGCCCACAGCTAACTCAAAGACAACTGCAGAGGTTGAAGTAACTAAACTAAAGGTTTCTAAATACCCCTGATGGTATTAGTATCCCTAATAGGCTCAAAATCGCGTCATATTTTTATATGTCGGAGAGGGTTAAATAGTTCAATTTGACCACTTGCGAGTTTTAGGCTATAAGGAAGTTCGGCCTGTAAACATCGATATTAAACACAAATACAGTAATTATGTAGGTTTATTGTTGATTAATACCGGTAGTATGTTGAATTTGGTTTTATGTATTAATTAATGTACTAAAACCGTATTATAGAGAGTTATTCTGCTAAATATCGATGTCTACAGCTCCAACTTCCTTACAGAAAAAAACTCGCAAGTTGTGAATTGACGATTTATTTTCGATTAAGACTATGTGGTGTACAGTTGAGGACAGGAATTTCTGACACTGACGAACCAGACTGGTTCAAATATCAATCCATCAAGCCATCGTTCATAGAACGAACTCCTGGATGAGAGAGTGCGCCAAAAACAACAACAACAATCTTATTTTCTATATAAGGGGTTGATGACAGTGTCACTGTCAGTACAACTTATTAATTATTTAAGAAGTTTTATGTGGTGCAAGACGGCATTTCACCTTCCCCACGGGACAGTAGTTATTATAAGGAAAAGCCAAGACTTGGTTTATTGACGGGACTTTTAACCCTTAATTAGCGGCGAGCAACATAAGTCGAGTTAAATAAAGCTGGACTATGTGGCGGCGCTCGACATAACTCGAGTGGCAATTTCAGCACGTAATGTGGCTGAGAGAGAGAGACAAGTGGTGGCAGGAGACTAGCGAGCGTATGACTGCTCCAGACCACCGCGGCGAACCTACTGACACAAATCTCAGCTCCCTCCTCCCTCTCTCACTCGCTACATACTCAATTATGTACTGAAAGTACCGAATTACCTGCTTTTTGCACTCGCGTTGCACGGTTATTGCAAGAAAACTATCCATCATACAAGGATCGTTATGGTGTCATTCCAAAGCTCTGTTTATGCCCTTTCAGGGATAGGTACTTGTTTTACGTTCTGGGTCTTATTTAGGCATGAAAATGATCACGTAAACAGCCCTATTTTGGCTAAAAACACCCCGCTGTGCGGTACACATAAATAAACCGCATAGGCCGCTCGTAAGGTGTTAAAGTAATCAAGTCTCCCTTTCACCAACTCTTGTCTATACACTCTTTATCAAATCAGGGGATGACATGAAACAACTCCCATTGTGTTTTTGTGTGATGTCTGGGAAAGGAAGTAAAGATTACAAAACTGTTTTTAGGGCGATACTAGATATGCTTCCAGTGGATTATGCAGTGACTTCATAATTTTGTAGTAGACTACGAAAAAGGGTAACTATACGCATTAATCACAATCATAGTGTACAGTATAATATTATGTATACAGTATAAGCATTCCAGTTAGGTTTTATTGACAACTATGTGTATTTAGGCTATAAGCAATTATTAATCAAAATCATACACAAAAATAGTGTTTATTTATATCTACTCCTACTTTGTACGAAACCTAATAACAAGATTAATAAAACTACCTTAAATCAGAATAATCATAATAATTTCATATGATAATGATCATGGGCCGAGTAAGCCTAGGACGAATATATTGTGGTCCGAATGAGCCTGGGCCGAGTAAGCCTGGGACGAATTAATGTGGTCCGAATGAGCCTGGGCCGAATCAGCTATGGTCCGAATCAGCCGGCTACCGTCTGGAAGGTATTGGAAAAAAAGGTACCAAATCCAAACATCCAAGAGACTCAACACCAAAGGTGAGGGTCCGAGGGAGGCTGTGCTATGTGAGGACTACGCCGGGATCAACACAATAAATCAAATCCCTGATCCATCACAGCTTTGCATACAATGGAACCAGACTGTTCAACTGTATACCAGCCCCTCTCAGGAACATGACCGGGGTGTCTCCAGACACCTTCAAGAAACACTTGGACATGTGGCTGGCCAAAATACCGGACCGGCCACCAACACCAGGATACCCCAGCACCAACTCCAACCGACTTCTGGAATGGAGAGTGAAAGAAAGGGAGCTGCCTGGTCGCAGTGGAGCCCCAGCTCAACTGTGTCACTAACGGACGGAATACAACAAAGTGTAAGTGTAACAATAGATTTTACCACACTCCGGACGACTGTCCGAAAACATGATAACTTATTCTCTGGAACTTGACTGGCTGAAGACGATCCTTGCACGCCGCTTGCTTTAAAGTTTTCAACAATAGGACTATTCCTAATTTTATTGTCAAAGAAGTCTAAACATTTATTTGCTAGCACTGGATCTGAAAAACCCTCAGCTCAGGTAACTTATTTTTCTTTTTGTTTCCCCGTCAAATTATCTAGTAGGCCTACTGTATATAACTTATTAATATTTGTTCCCGCCTCCATGGTCTTTTGTCTATAATATTCACGACACATAATAATACGTAATTCGAATACTTACCAAAGTTACTAACAGATCACTGTAAGGCCATCAGAAACGTCTCGATATTTTCCTATTTTCGACATTTTAAGCAGCTCCTCGTTGTCATATAAGACGTTCAGTTATTCACAATTGTAAATCATGAGTTAAAATACTGATACTGAAGCTACATTCTCCATATTAAACTGCAATATGACGAGACCGAATGAGAGAGACTGGCGGTTCTAAGAACCGTGACTGAAGTTATGAACACCTCCTTACAGGCCTCTATTCTTCGATTATATACAAAACATGCTAGCTTAAATGGTCAATCTGCATAGAGCATGTCAATAAATACATATAAATCATATTTATTAAACAATTAGTATACAATTAATAGAATTTGAGCGATGTATAGCCATTATTTCCCAAGTTAGCTACTAAAATTTTCAAGAGCAAGACAGTCTTGCTCTTGAAAATACACCTTTGGACGCTCCGATACGCTACTATTTATAGTGATCGGAACGTCCCAAGGGTGCGTTCAAGAGCAAGACAACTCGCTAGCAGACGATGCGGACATGTGTTTACATTTATATCAGCTTCCTTTGACCATTAATCTGAATGTTTTGAAGTAAGTAATAGGCTACAATGACAATGGAACTATTGAAGTTATTACCTGAGCAGGTAAATGGGTTTAATTCTAGTTTCGCTTTCACAACACACTCATTTATTTTATTATAAGTATTTATAGATGATTTATGTTGTATGTCGGTAGTGGTACACCTGGTAACTACATCCATCCCGTATTTTTTTCTCATATTAATTCAAGTTTTCAAACAATATTGCTCCGGTTTGAGGTTTGAGACCCTGATTTAATATAGACATTATCACTGACTTCTAATATTGTGAATGTTAAAATTATATAGGCCTAATCCTACGAAATACACAACAGTATGACTGACTGGGTGACACTGTGACTGTGCTAGCATGATGCATGAATGCAGTAATACTGTAGCCTCATTGAAAGTAAATCCCCTATCTATACCGGTAGATTTTGTAGTTTACTTTTTCTTACCTATTATGATGCATATTTTTTAACACCATGCACTCCCTGCTCAAGAGCTAGGCTGAGGTGGGTGCCCTCATGATTAGGGACTTCAGTGAACAGTTGCTAGACTGCACCGTCCACTACAGCACTGACGTCTGCCAAATAGCACACTGGCTGGCTGTCCCGAGAATCGAACTCTCGACCTCACGGTTTGCTGGCGAACTGCGAGTGCTCTACCAAACCGCGCTACGGTCTGGATAGACTGCCATTCAAAATATATGGCAGCATTTAGTGTAACACTGTACCAGCACATTATATTAATAGTGTTTTTTATACATTATACAGAACTACCGTATATAATATAGGCCTACGGTATATACTGGTACTGTATATACAGTATAGCCTACTAATAGTATGGTAGGATTATGTTCTCTCTCTCTCTAATAGCATGGCACATTCTTTAAGCACATTCTATAACTGTGGCCCTTGGTGATTCATTATTGTTTATGTTGCATTGTTTTGTTTAAGTTATTACTTGTATTATATGAGAGTCATGTAAGTGCGTCAGGCCTACTTGTTTGTCTGGGAATCCTGCATAGACCTATTCAATTTGGCAAGGTTGTCAGTCTGATGAGGTGGTGAATTTGGTATAGGTAATAGGTTTTGTTTTTATAAGCTCCATTTTTTATTGTTGGCAGAGGCTCTGCAGTGCATTGCATCAATATTGCTTTGATTTATTGATTTATATTTATTCATTTACCGGTATTTTTTTTTGGTTTGCACTTGGCTTCCTTCCTGACTTTTCTCTCCATTATCTTCTTGATATTTACCCTCCCTTTGGGTCTTCTTGGCATATTTATTCTTTAGGCTATAAGAGTTGTAGCAGGCACTGAGCTACCTTTTTGTGATCACCGAGGATTATGAGTTTGTTTTAGTGAGTGACTTTGGTGGGGGAGAAACACAGGGTTTAATTCAATACATTACCTGAGAGAGTTGGTTAATAACCGAAGAATAAACATTGGTTCCCAGTTGCATTCTTCTTATTATAATATTTTTATGTCATTGCATATTGTGATAAGGATATACCGGGTATTAGTTAGTTATACACACCATGGACAGAGACCTTGGGCTAGGGGCTACCGGTACAGAGTTTGGAGCTAGCAGAGGTTTGCACTGCCGGTAGTACTCTAGACTTATTTTTCTCTTTCCACACATTTCTGTTTGCCATAAGCACTTAGTGGTCTCTGCCCCTGGTGTGTACCATGTTTAAGAATAGGATGTACCCTAGTTATAAGATTTACCTTTGAGTTAACCACTACTCCTGAGTATCCCGTTGGGTGATTCCTGCAGCCTGTATTATTATTTTTTTTTTTGTGCGACATACCAAAGTCTGGCCTTCCCAAGCTGTTTGACAAGGATGTTTTGTTTCATTTGAATTAGGTTATTATGTCCAATTAACTTACCAGTATCTGTTGTAGTTTTGTATTGCTACCACTATATACTGTTATGCATAGGCTGTACTCACTTGGTAGCCTAGTCATTTATGAACCTAGAGTGTTTAAACTCCTTGAATTTTGTTGTTGCTTATGGTGTGGATAATTTTGAGCAGATGAGCTGTTGCCCAAGTTCTGTGTGTTTGCTGTGCTCTTGTCCACACCGAATAAATAACATACATGTACAACTATTATCCAGTGAGGGATAACTTTTGTGTTGTCCTAATGGCACTATTCCTGGCTAAGCTGCATAGCAGGGGCTGGAGTCATATTGAGCATACAGTATTGTTTTGTTTTAACATCTTTAGTTTAATCTTAATTAATGCATTCATTCTTCTGTGGCAATCTAGAATATAAGTTTCTTTTTATTCTTCCATGTTGTATTCCATTATTCTGCTGCATTATATCTACAGTATGTGTGAATAGTGTTCCTGGTTGCTATCTATAGTGGTTTGTGGGTTGGCCTGTATACTTAGTTTTTGGTAGGCCTTTGAGGAACGGGGTTGGTGTGTGTGTAGGCCTGCAGTGCCATAATAGGCTACTGTCCTTTTTCCTTCCACCACACAGCATCCTCTAACTCGGGCCTTGGTTAACCCTCTAGGGGGTGGCAGCCAATCTTCAACCTACTAAGATCCCAACTCTTGTGCCTTTAGTTTTAGCAGCAATACATTCGGTGCAGTTTGGGACTAGGGGTGGAGCCTGTTACTAGGTGAGGTTGTCCCCATTGTACTCGGATGTATTGAGCTAACCCCAGATTATGTTGTAAGTGATAAGTCATTAAAGTTGTTTATCCCTTACAACACCACTGCCGTGCTGTGGTGAAGAGAGCCACTCAGTGTATTATTAGGACATAGGCTAGGGATAATAGGCTTGGCACAGAGGTTTATTGTACTGGACTTTCCATGGGTTTTTGCTTTGTATTGTTCTCAATTCCTAAGCGATTGGGCATGATACAGTGTTTTGGGAGTCTAGTAGTGGTATGGTGGGATAATGTTGGTGCAGTATAGAATAACCTTAGAAGTTCTCTTGCATACTACACGCACTATGGAATACTCTCGGGGACAATAAATAATTTTTGTGTCTCCTTGTTACTGCCTTAATAAGCAAGGAGGAAGATAACCATTTTTCCTAGAGAACCTGCGTGTCTTGGTGTTTGAGTCAGATATTAAGAGTGTGTCTGTTGCAGGGTAGTACGGTGCTGTGGGCTAGGCTATGTAAGCATCTGGTTGCCCCGGCTGCCTTCGTAACAATATATATATATATTTGTTTTTTCATGATATTTTAATAAAAGGACCTGATCCCATCTCCTGGCTCACCCCCTTGCACAAGTCTTTCCACTCTTCATGGCCAAACCAACCAAGTCCACTAATGTGATTTTTCTCATCCATACTCCAAATGGCCAGCCTCTCTTTTGTTCCTCATTGAAGACTTCATTTCCAATTAAACCCCACACACCGATTTTATCATTCTGATTTCATTGTGCTCTCATTTGCCGACTTCATCCTGTTATTGCACAGGCCACTCATGGCTGGTCCATCACTGACTAAACAGCTCTAGTCTGTTTCTAGCAATTCCTAACCTATACTAACATCTAATATGAGTTGTTTTATTTTTAACTTAGATTTTTGTAGTTCTTATTTTCCAAAATGTTGTAGTTCGTATTTTCATTTCTTATTATAACTCCACAAATAGATTCAAGCTCTGTAGCCTACTTAGATTTTTGTAGTTCTTATTTTCTAAATTAGATTTTGTAGTTCGTATTTTCATTTCTTTATTATAACTCCACAAAGCCCTGCTACAACATCAAAGAATCAAGACAAACTTCTCGTACATATAAGTATCCAGAACATCAGCTTAACCCCTTTTATTAACAGGTATGGTTTTCTTATAAGTTTCAAATTTCATAAATAGTTTCGAATAAGCTACAAAACTTATAATAACTAAATAGGGTACCCATTATATCTACCAATACCGGTATTTAAAAATTTATCATCAGGAAATCTTGGCTTAGTAACAAATCTACCTTTTATCACAAATCTGAAAATTACAGTTGTGGAAAATATGATTAGTTAGGGTCCGGTATCGGTACTTTTCTCTCTAGCATGGTATATTTTCATATACTGAATATATACCGGTACTGTGTATTGATATAGGGGTCAATATGTACACTCGGTCCAAAAAGTATCTGCACCCCTACCCTGATAATCTGGTGTGTACAGCTTGGTAGGGTTTGCATATCTACCTGTAGCTATATCCATCTATACTACTATCTACCTATACTACCTAAGAAGACCTACTACCTACAACCTACAACCTATACTACCAAGCTGTACACACCAGATTATCAGGGTAGGGGTGTAGATACTTCTTGGACCGAGTGTACAACAGCATTCGTACAAAGAAGCATTTTCTCAACTATTTTGACAATATCTGATCTACAATATTCTTAAATCCTTTGAACCAATCCCATGCTCATACAATTACCTTACTTATTAACAAAATTATAATCTACAATAATATTTACCTCTAGGTCAGCCCAAAAATGTTTTGTAATGATGCTTCCTGCTGTAGTTTAATAGAACATAATAGTACAGTAAATACTGTAAAGATTATATATATATTTTTCTTTCAGTTGACATGGTGAACTACTGTTGCTGAAGGACAACCAAGATCTCATCTAGACTTGTAAATCAGGGAAAGAGGGATAATTGCCTGCGTTCTGAAATAACAATGTAAGACCATGATATTATGTTTTCTTTATTAACACATGTAATAGTTTTACTAAACTAATCAATGATGCTATAATAATGTTGAAGGTAGCTAAATACAGTACCGGTACATTACCGTACTAATAAATTACATGAGTATTGTTTAACAAAACTAAAGTTTGGTTAATTTTCATGTAGTATTACCTACTATAGGAAGAATGATTGAAAGATAGTCTATTCTCAGTAGCCTATACTTCCACAATCAATTTTTTTATTCTCAGTATACTTCTACAATGAAATTTTGTCCTTGTATTGTGCATAAATTGAGCTTCAGAATACAAGGAATCGCCGCCGCCGGCCGGCGGGCTACGCCCCCCGGACCTCCTGTTATGTCGCAGGGGGCTGTGCCCCCGCACCCCCCACGAACGCCGCGCAATATTGATCCTTGTAAGCTTAGAAAAATGATCCAGAACTTGATATTTCCTGCTTTGGCACCCTGCTCCCGGGCGGCCGGGAGCCCCGCTAAACCTGCCATTCTAGTTCTACATTACACTCATCAAACGATAGTTGCTCTGCTCTACACTGTACTCTACATTGGCTATGATCTTAGAACTATTATATATCACCTGTATTGAAGTCCAAATGCAGCTACTAATGTAAATATAGACGGATAAATCCAGAGCTCGAGTCATGAGAGCGATTTGTTTACACTGTGAAAACACAACTTGTTCGGTTCGGATGAGGTGACTGACTTTAGCACCAATATAACAAATATATATTACAATAAGGAAACAGCCATCGTTCATAGAACGAACTCCTGGATGGGAGAGTCCGCTAAAACAAACAAACAAACAAACAACCAATGTACCCCTACACTCCGATGTTATATTGCGCCGAAGGCTGAGTCAAGACGAACACAACTACCGTAATTTTATTGGCACTCGAATGCTCAATAATATGTAGATTAAAGGATAATAATAGGTATTTATCTAAAACTAGGCCTATGTATATATTAACTAAACTACTCCATGTGTTTAATATAGTGACTGAATTTCACTGAAATGAATAATGTAAAATATTAATTTAAGTTTGAATGTTAGTTTTCTGATCTGATCTGATCCCAGTTAAACTCCCGCAAAATACACGATATTTTTTCGTAGCCTGTGTGTTAATTTTATGGGGTCTCTAATTTCTTAAAAATAGTGAATGAATATCAATGTTATGTGTTTGACAAAGAGCGCAAGACCTTGAGGCATAAGGTAAGCTATAAATTAGTACGATTTTATGATGAATTATTGGTTTTTCAGGGGTATATATGTGGTTGGATCAATGGAAAACAACAAACTAATATCAGCTATGTTTTCCATTGTGGTGTTTCCGAGAATAATCCAATGATGACGTCAAATTAGCTGGTAATTAGTGTAGTTCAGTCAGTGATCAGTGACAGGAGAAGGTTGTGTTAATCTGAGCTCCTGCCCGGACCACTTACCAGTGACCTTTAGTGACCATTACACCTACCTGTGTTTGGGGGCAGTGCACTCGTGTTATAGCTCAGTTTTTAGCTGTTAGTTTACTTGTTTTTGTTTTTCTGTACTTAGTTTCTTGCTCCTCGCTAAGCTTATTGGGATCATGGCAGGTATGGAGTGCGAGTCTCTAACTGATCTGCATCATCTTATTCTCCAGGTAAGAGAGGAGATGGTTGTGGTGAAGGAAGAGGTCTTGGCTCCAAGGGAGGTTAATGTTAAAATTCAGAGGGAAGTGGATTTGATTAAAGACGAAAATCTAGCTGTCAAGCTTAGCCAAGAGGAAATAAAGTCAAGTAAGGGGAAAAGGGAGGAAGTTGATGAAAAATTGTATTCATGGCAGGTTGTTAAAAATACGGGTGGGAAAGTCACACTCAAGAAGCAGGATAGTAGAATAGGTATGAGTGTGACAAATACATTCTCTCCTTTGCGAGACGAATGTGAGGGAAAAGATAGTCAGGATAAGGGAGGGATAACCGAAGTGCCTGCCGCCGACTCAGCTCCAACCTCTGACGCTGTGCTACCTACCACCACCACTACCCCCACCACCACCACCACCAAGGGAGCTTCTGCCACCACCAGGGGTTCTCCAACTGCAGCTGCTGGATCCTCCCGAGGGAAAGGTAAGTCTGTGTCCCGAGAAGGTAAGTCTGTGTCGATTGTGGGCGACTCCATGGTAAGACATTTAGTTAGGGCTACCCGCACTAAACTTAGGAAGGTTGTGTGTCTGCCTGGCCATGGAGATGGGAGGGTTTTAGAGAAGATGGACCACATCTTGGAAGATAGTGGAGATAACCCCATTATCTGTCTCAGTGCCGGGAGTAACGATGTTGGTAAGGGTAGAAGTGAGGAACTGCTGCAGCAGTATCCGGATGTGTTAGATAAAGTTAGGATGAAGGGAGGGATCCCTGTAGTACATTGTATCCTACCCAGAAGAGGAGTTCCAAAGGAATGGACATCCAGGGCGATTGGTGTCAATTGCCGTTTGGAGAAATATTGCAAAGAAAAAGCAATACCATTCATTGATAACTGGGATAGTTTCTATGGGAGAGATGGGATGTACGCAAGGGATGGGGTTCATCTTTCACGGTTAGGGGTTTCTACATTAGCTAGTTCTTTAGATAGGGTGGTTGTGGGGTTTTGAACAGAAATATTGAGAGTGTAAATGAGAGGTTAAATGGAACAATTTTAGCGTCAGGCGAAAGCGATAAGGATATTCAGTCTCATGCTAAAAATGATGACTATAATGCAAATGATAGTAGTGATGGTGCAACGGAAGATGGAAATGTCATTAGAAATAAAGGTAAATTAGGTATAAAGAAAATAAGTAAATTGAGAGTATATTACACAAACTGTAGGAGTCTATGTAACAAAATGAACGAACTTAGAGCCCTTGTTAGCAAAGAAAATATAGACATAATAGCGCTAACTGAAACGTGGATTAATACAGAAACCAGGCATTTTTTAGCAGAATTTGATATACGAGGATATAGTTTGTTTAAATATGACCGAACAAGTAAGAGGGGTGGCGGTATAGCAGTATTTGTCAGGAGTACATTAAAAAGCTGTATTAAATCAGGTATTAGACTAAATAACGATAATGAAAGTGTTTTGGTAGAGGTTAACGAAGGTAGTGAGACCATAGTTATTGGAGTTATGTATAGACCGCCAAATATGAGTAGAAATGACGGAACGTCATTATGGGAGGAAATTAAAATGGCATCAAGGTTTAGCAATGTGTGCATTATGGGGGATTTTAATTTTCCGAATATAGATTGGCAGCATCAAATAGGAGACTCTGATTCTGAGGAGTTTATAGAGGTAGTACAAGATAGTTTTTTATTTCAATTCATAGATACGCTGACTAGAGGTAATAATATTCTCGATTTAGTTTTCAGTAACAATGAACATATGGTAAATAATGTAGAGATAGGGGACCACCTAGGAAATAGTGACCACAATTCTGTGTATTTTAATATACAATGGAAAGGTAATACCAGAGAGAATACAACATTAATACCTGACTTTAGAAAAGCCAATTATGGTGGGTTAAGAAGAGCCCTATTAGCCGACCCTATGGTCAAAAAATTAAGTCGATCCAGGTGTCCAAATGAGTGTACCCCTTCTCAGGCACCTGTCATCTTAAGTCAGGAAGAGACGTCAACCTTGGTAGATACATACGATAATTTTATCAAGTCAGTATTCAATGCACAAAATAAATACATCCCCAAAAGAAAATTTAGATCAACACAGAACCAACCCAAATGGATGAATAATAGACTATTAGATCTTCTAGGACAAAAGAGAGGAATATATAGAAAAATTAGGAAAGGCGAAATTCACCTACTTGCTTACTATCAGAATCTATCAAGACAGGTCAAAAAGGATATTAGGAAAGAAAAAAGAAATTATGAAATTAAGGTTGCCAATGACTCAAAAATAATCCTAAAGCTTTTTACCAACTATATAAATCCAAGGTTAGAGATGTAATTGGTCCCCTTAAAACTTCGATAGGAGAAATGACAGAAAATGATTTAGAAATGTGCAGTACATTAAATAGTCAATTTCTTTCCGTTTTCACTAATGAAAATTTGGCACAGTTTCCAGAAGTCCGTAAGGTATATAGCGATAGTATAGAAAATAGGTTAAGTACGGTTACTATAAGTAGAAATGATGTGCTTAAGGAAATTGACAGACTGAAAACCTCATAAATCGCCTGGTCCTGATGAGGTATATGCTAGAGTATTAAAAGAATGTAGGGATGAGTTAAGTTACCCATTAACATTTTTATTTAACAAGTCATTGGAGACAGGTATAGTTCCAGAAGCTTGGAAGCTTGCAAACGTAGTTCCGATCTTCAAAAAAGGTGACAAATCAATAGCATCCAATTACCGTCCCATTAGTCTTACATCAATCATAGGAAAGCTACTAGAGTCAATTATTGCTAGTAAAATTAGAAACCACTAAGATACATTTAATTTAATAAATTCTTCTCAGCATGGATTCACTCAGGGACGTTCTTGCCTTACTAATTTGCTTAGTTTTTTCTCAGAGGTATATGAAGCAGTAGATAATGACAAGTCATATGATATAATATATTTAGATTTCAGTAAAGCTTTCGACAGAGTCCCCCATGAGAGATTGATGAGAAAGGTTGAGGCGCATGGAATAGGTGGGGTGTTGTTGGGATGGATTAGGTCATGGCTAATTGGTAGGAAGCAGAGAGTCGGCATAAATGGTACGAAGTCAGAATGGGGAGCAGTCAAAAGTGGTGTCCCCCAGGGATCTGTATTAGGTCCTCTGTTGTTTGTTATATACATAAATGACCTTGATTTAGGTATAACTAGTAGGATAAGTAAATTTGCAGACGATACCAAAATGGGGAGAACAATTGATTCAGATAGAGATATAGAGTGCCTCCAAAGGGATCTAGATACCTTACACGAATGGTCAGTAAATTGGCAGATGAAGTTTAACATTGACAAATGCAAGGTATTAAAGATAGGGAAGATGCATACAAATGTTAAATATAAACTAGCTAATGTGGAATTAGAAAACTCAAATTGTGAGAAAGATCTAGGTGTGTTTGTTAGCAATGATTTGAAGCCTAGACAACAGTGTATAAGTGTTCGAAACAAGGCAAACAGGATTCTCGGGTTCATCTCTAGGAGTGTGAGTAACAGAACTGCTGATGTTATCTTAAAACTTTACTTGTCATTAGTGAGACCCCATATGGATTATGCTGTTCAATTTTGGTATCCTTATTACAGAATGGACATAGATTCATTGGAGAGAGTACAACGTAGAATGACAAAAATGATCCATAATATTAGAAATCTTCCGTATAAAGAAAGGTTGAAGAAATTAGGCTTACATTCGTTAGAGAGACGCAGAGTTAGAGGGGATATGATAGAGGTGTTCAAGTGGTTTAGTGGGATTAACAAAGGGGACATGACAAATGTACTAAAGCTCAGTGATAGCGAAAGAACTCGTACCAATGGTTTCAAATTAGATAAATTTTGTTTCAGAAAAGATATAGGCAAATATTGGTTTGGTAACAGAGTTGTAGATGGGTGGAATGGACTACCAAGTGCTATAGTGGGATTAAAAACGATAGGGAGCTTTAAGATAAAATTGGATAAGCATATGGACGAGAAGGGTTGGGCCAATCAGCGCTTTGCAGACCCCCGTAATCCTGCGTTAATCTCTAACCGTTTTGGTAAGATGATCCTCAGGGTATTAGAGTGTTGAGCCTATAATTGGGCTTTGTAATTGGGGTTGTGTGGGACAGATATCTGCCTTGCTTAGGCCAATCGGCTTTCTGCAGACTCCCATTTTCTTATGTTCTAAACTTGACTTTTTGGACCGACAGCGATTTCAGTAAGTTTTAGTTTGTATTTTTTCATTTTTCCTTCAGATATAGTGTTGTTTTATACTGAAGAGGAGCGGAAATGAGTATTTACCCATTATCCAACAATCTAAAAACACGCCCCCCACTAGTGGGGAGGGCTATGGAGTTCGGGGAAAATGAGGGGTTAAAAGCGTAAAAATACAATAATATAGAGTTTTGTATCAAAACTTGGCTCGGGTTTTCCCAAATTGCAAACCCATAAAACCCAATTTTGTGAATACCCGAGCCAACTTCTGACGAAAGCTGGCTCGGATTTCACGGGGTGGAGTGGGTAGCCTAATATATTATGTTATAAAAATAGTAAACTTTGGGAAGACATTAGCCTAACCTAACAACCTTACCTAACCTATCCTAGTATTATGGGTGGGGGCTGCCGCCCCCACACCCCCGCTGGCTGGGTTAGGCTATTATTATTATTTTGTTTTTAATGTGCTAGGCTATTAGCCTAACCTAACAACCTTACCTAACCTAACCTAGTATATGGGTGGGGCTTCTGCCCCCACACCCCCGCTGGTTGGGTACTGGCTGAAAAACTTATTGTTTTACAGTAGGCTATACTGTATTTTAGAGTTTTTTTTTCTCCCTTATAACACATTTCAGGTCTTAATGACATATATAGCAATGATGTATATGCTCTACCGGACCTATTAGGCCTAAAAAGATCGATGGGCTAACTGTCGGTCCAAAACATCAGTATAACCAATTAGCTTGCCGCCAATCAACTGTGGAACACTTGGAAATGTGTTAGCTGTTATTTACCGATATATTTGTGGAAAAATAGAGTGAATTAAGGGGCTGGAATATAACATTGACTTCATGTGAAGTGCGAGTGCCCTACACATTCTAAAATTGTGCATATTAATCTTGGGGAACTCATTATATATAAGGTATAAGTTCAAGGTGATACTTTGGATAAACCAAGCAACCAAGCAAACCAAGCAAATCTAGCAAGCAACAAACAGCGATTTTGTAAGTAGCCAAGCATATTATTTTTTCAGATAAGCCTAGGCCTACTTGTATTAGCCTAGGCCTATGATGATAATGATGATTTGAAGCAGAAATTAGTAGCCTAGGCTGAGGCTAGGCGTATTAGGCTTAGGATAACCCATTATCCAACAATCTTAGGACTGCCCCCACTAGTGGGGCTCTGTATAATGTATTGATAGGCTAATGAAGATCAAGGAAGATTTGAGGTTAAAGACAGTAAAAAATAAGGTTAGCTAGGCAGCTGGGAATCTGGTTCTGGTAGGCTAAGACTCAGAGCCCACTCTTAACCCGGGAACGGCAAAGGTCCTCAATTATGGTAATTATTTAGAAGATGACCTTTTTTTCTAGTTATTAAAAACTTACTCTATGGTGTATTATATGATATATAGAAGCAATAGAACTGTTAAAATGACCTGGGAAGTGTATATTAAAGTTAGCCTAGACCAACATTCCTGTATTTTTTTTTTTTTTTTTGTAAGGCTAGGCTAGGCTAACCTAGCCTAGGCTACTCTTGAGTTTTGGAACACAGTAGGCCTAAGCCTAGGCCTATTTTAGATGTCTAACTTTTAAAATAATAATATAAAAATACGTAGGCTAGGCCTAGGCTAGGATTATTTTTTTTTTATCATTATACAGAAAGTTAATTTGTGTTATCACTCAAAAAAACAGCGTCATTCGACACCCTGGCTAGGCTATAGCCTATGACAATAACAGTTTGCCGTCATGCCATGGGATTATAGGGGTAGACCTGTCACTGAAGAATACTTTCGCAGTCTTACCGTTTGTTTTTGTTTTCAAGGTATAGGCTATAGGCAGAATAGGCTACAGTAGTATCTTATCTACTGGTATCTTATTTTATTGTAGTTTATATTATGAGTGGAAGATTTGCAATAACTTACCCTAACCAAAGTCCAAACTTAGTGTCCAAAGTGGGATCTGCACCCTGCCTCTATGTTCTCATTTTGTATACCGGTAACTTTTTAGCCAGATTACCGGTACAATTTAATAAGTGTACAGCCAGCAGCTAGGCCTACCGCCTACAGTGCATTTATAGATTTCCCGGAATCCCGGCCATGACTTGGGTATCACTAAAGAATCTTTCCGCAGCCTTATGTACAATTGTTTGTTTTTATTTCTTCAAGGAATATAGTACAGTAGTTTATTGTTCAATTGTTTATCATGTTATGAGTAGATAATTTGCATTACCTTACCCTAACCTAACTTTACTTAGTCTTAGTGTCCAAAGTGGGGGCTGCCACTATCCCCACAGTCCACACACCCGCTAACTAACATATATTATTGGTATGTCTTGTCATTACTATAACCTGACTTCATGGGGGTAACAGAGACTTGATTGAATATTTTCGGAATTAGCCTCGCAGAATCTTGAGTCTGAGTTGTGAAAATTAAAGTAAGTTTCTACGTTCCTACTGATTGTACTTAACCCGAGATGGGAATAGCCTACCCAGGTATTTTTTACTCGGCCCAGGGAAAATAATAGACAAACAAATGTTCTAATCAAAGTTTATTCTTGAAACTTGGTACCGGTATGTATTTTAACCAGTACTCTATAGTAACTCATGTATCATATGAAAGGATATAAATTAAGTATATATGTAATAGTTCTTGGAATGCAACAACAAATATACATGAAATCTTTATTGGACAAAAGTTACAAAACTAAAACAGGGACTGCTAAGAATAATTTAAAAGCCTGTTTTCAATGCCTATATTAGTGGAAATCTCGGAGTGAAAGTAAAAAGTGCACTGTATCAAGGAATTGTTGTGCCAACAGTGATGTATGGGGCTGAGACATGGGCTCTGAAGAAAAAGGAGAAAAGATGGCTGGATGTGATGGAGATGAGCTGCTTGAGGAGTATGTGTGGAGTTACTCGTAGAGACAGATTGAGGAATGAAGAGATACGTAGGAGAGGGGCAGCAGGAACATTTGTCAGCCAGAGTGGACAGAAGGGTGCTGAGCTGGTATGGTCATGTTGAACGAATGGGAGATGAAAGGCTTGCAAAGAGAATATGTGAGTCAGGTACAAGTGGAGATAGAAGGGCAGGAAGACCCCCATTGAGATGGAGAGACTGTGTAAGAAAGGCTTTGGATGATAGAGGAATGACTATAGATCAGGCAGGGGAAGTGGTGGACAGGAGTGAATGGAGAATAGTTGAGTGAACACATGGTCATTTGGAGTAAGGGGTCGGGCGCAAGTTGGACTAGATAATAGTCCATCAGGCGCCTGGCCCGGGGAGACGATTAATATGAAGGGTGCGCCTGGAAGTGTGGTGGGAGGGCTTGTGGCTTTGGCTCCGCTGCATGTCTGCCTGCCGAGATCGGAACCTCTCCGGGGGGCCGGGGGAGTGCTGGAGCGACCTTGGTGACCCTGGTCTCTGGGTCTTCTCCTGTGGAGAAGTATCTGGAGAAGAAACAAAAGGTGTATGTTGCCTTTATGGACTTGGAGAAGGCCTATGACAGAGTGGATAGAGAAGGTTTGTGGAAAGTACTTAGAATATACGGAGTAGAGGGCAAGTTGCTGAAAGCAGTGAAGAGTATGTATGAGGGTGCAAAGGCGGCAGTACGTGTGGAGAGTGAGCAGAGCGAGTTCTTTGACCTGAATGTTGGTTTGAAACAGGGGTGTGTGATGTCCCCGTGGTTGTTTACTGTATATATGGATGGAGTCATGAAAGAAATACTATCAAGAGCAGTGGATGTTGGTGTATCGCTGAAAAGGGAGGGAATTGAGTGGAAGCTACCTATACTGCTGTTTGCGGATGATACAGTTCTGATGAGTGATAATGAATGGGAGTTGCAGGGTCTGGTAAATGAGTTTGGAACAGTGTGCGAAAAACGGAATTTGAAGGTAAATACGTGGAAGAGCAAGGTTATGGTCTTCGAAAGGGGTGAAGTCACAGAGTGTGAGGTGAAGCTGAACGGTCAGGCTATGGAGATCGTCAACTCTTAAGTATCTGGGCAGTGTGTTGAGTAAAGATGGGACTATGGATGAAGAGGTGCGGGAGAGGGTACAACAGGGAAGAGGGTTGTAGGAACGCTAAAAGCAGTAACAAGAAATAGGGTGGTCAGTATGGAAGTGAAGAAGCCCTTGCATGACAGTGTGGTAATCCCGACACTAACTTACGGAAGCGAAGCATGGACGTTGGTTGAGAGACTCAGACCAAGAGTGAGAGCAGTGGAAATGAATTACTTAAGGAGTGCGTGCGGAGTTACATGGAGAGATAGACAGACTAATGAGGAAGTAAGAAGGAGGTGTGGTGTGGAGGTAGATGTGCTGGAAAGTGTGAAAAGGAACAACTTGAGATGGTTCGGCCATATGGAACGTATGGAAAGCGAGAGAATGACTAAGAGGGTGTACGAGAGCGAGGTGGAGGGACAGAGGGGGAGAGGTAGACCGAATATGAGGTGGAAGGATGGAGTGAGGAAGTGCATGAACGAAGGCGGTGCTGGTTGGGGGGAGGGTCGTCGACTGACAGGACAGAGGTGCATGGGGGCGGTTCGTTCGTGGTCACCCCTTCGGGGATCACGGCGTCAGGCAATAGATAGATAGATAGAAAAAGTCCAAATAAGACATAGTTATGTTAATGTATAAGGGAGTTAGTTAGATGCATTAGAGAGATAAATAGATAGAGAGAGAGTGGCTAGGGGCGGCGAGCGATAAAATACTAATATATACGAGACGGACTTATGTTTCTGAAAGACAAAGGAGATATTTTTATTTACTCTCTTTTTAATTTTATTATTTGTGTGTTAGAAGGGTAATATTGTTTTCAAGTCCATCGTATTAGAATTGATTCATAGATTAAAAAAAGACCAAATAAGACATAGTTATATATATGTATAAAGGAGATAGATGCATTAAATAGATAGATTAAAAAAAAAAAAAATCATCTCAATTTCTCTGGTGACGCGGACTTTCCTCTTCTAATTAGGAATTTTCCCTCTCTTAATTCGGACATAAGTCGGACTTCGGACATCTCGGATTTTCGGTCATCTCGGACTGGGTCTCCTCCCAATTAGTCCGAGATAGCGAGGGTTTACTGTACATCAAAAATACTTTATGCTATTAGTGATGTTCTCAAAGACTACCGGCCTAATAGGACACACATTTATCTTGAGAAAAAATAAACAAAAATAAAAATGAGATTTTCGGGGTATCTCTTAGCCCAAACCTAAGAAAGCGATTTTTTCACAGCTCATTTTTTCCTACTTCTCTAACTCGGATCGTTTTTCTTTTGTTTCAAATGGAAAGAGCATGTCTTGAACTATACTCCTGCATGGTTTCATGACTCTTGCATGAACGAGTGCTCGTGAAAGTGGGTGCGTCCCCATTGGTTCATGATATGGTCCAAAACCAATGGAGACGCATTTTTTCCTCGCTATGTCGGACTAATTGGGGGGAGACCCAGTCCGAGATGACCGAGATGTCCGAAGTCCGACTTATGTCCGACTTAAGAGAGGGAAAATTCCGAATCAGAAGAGGAAAGTCCGCGTCACCAGAGAAATTGAGATTTTTATTTTTATTTTTTTTAATCTATCTATTTAATGCATCTATCTCCCTTATACATATATATAACTATGTCTTATTTGGTCTTTTTTTAATCTATGAATCAATTCTAATACGATGGAATTGAAAACAATATTACCCTTTAAAACACAAATAATAAAATGAAAAAGAGAGTAAATAAAAATGTCTCCTTTGTCTTTCAGAAACATAAGTCGTCTCGTATATGTTAGTATTTTATCGCTCGCTCGCCCCTAGCCACTCTCTCTCTATCTATTTATCTCTAATGCATCTAACTAACTCCCTTATACATTAACATAACTATGTCTTATTTGGACTTTTTGTAATCTATAAATAATTTCTAATGCGATGGAATTGAAAACAATATTATCCTTCTAGCACACAAATAATAACATGAAAAAGAGTCAATAAAAATGTCTCCTTTGTCTTTTCAGAACCAATTAAGTCCGTCTCATAATAGTTCGTGTTTATCGCTCACTTCCCCTTCTGCAACTCTGTCTATCTATCTTGTCTTTTCAGAACCAATTAAGTCCGTCTCATAATAGTTCGTGTTTATCGCTCACTCCCCATCTGTAACTCTCTCTTTCTATCTATCTATCTCTCTAATGCATCTACGTAACTCCCTTATACATTAACATAACTATGTCTTATTTGGACTTTTTGTAATCTTTGAATCATTTCTAATGCAATGGAATTGAAAACAATATTATCCTTCTAGCACACAAATAATAACATGAAAAAGAGTCAATATAAAAGTCTCCTTTGTCTTTTCAGAACCAATTAAGTCCGTCTCATAATAGTTCGTGTTTACCGCTCACTCCCCCTCTGTAACTCTCTCTTTCTATCTATCTATCTCTCTAATGCATCTACGTAACTCCCTTATACATTAACATAACTATGTCTTATTTGGACTTCTTGTAATCTTTGAATAATTTCTAATGCAATGGAATTGAAAAATATAATATCGGACATTTTCCGAATACTTATATAAAGTCCGACAACGTCAGAGACTGTCGGAACAATGACGGAAATGTCCGAAATACCAAAGTGCATGTCCGAGAGGCCGTAGCCAGTCGACTAGTACGGGTTTCCGACTTCTAGTGGTCCGAGATGGCGAGGGTTTACTGTACACAGATTTATTGTAATGATAGGTATATATTGATAATAATTATATTCTTAAAGTTAGTAAGAATTAAAGAAACAAACATTCCTACTAAAATGGTTTTATTGAATAGCGACACTGAAATTGCATTAATCAAAGAGACAATTTCATTCACACACTCAGCCACTCAATCTAACCCACTTTTCTTGTTGTCAACAACAACAACAACCCACTTTTCTAATCCACTTACCTAAATACAATTACCCAGTATTATAACTACCCCTAAGATTACCCCAAATCATTATACTGATTACTGCTTGTCACACGAAATCTCACATCAACCAACTCTTTAGTCTACTGTGATACTGATAACGTCTAGCCCAGCAAATGACCGCATGATCGAATAGGCACGAGATTTTCCCACACTCACAGTACCCGTCAATCACACTCATCACTCTCTCTCTCTCTCTCTCTCACCTCCTCACATCAGTTACGTGACTCGCTAGACTAATGAGAGTTGCCTAATCAAAGGGTCTCAAAAAGGGCAGTACGACAAGCCCTTCAAGCCGACACTCCTCTAGCGGTAACCATCACCCTCTGTGGGGCAAGATGCTACGGCGTCACTCACCGACACACACACCACACACACGTGACTCGCTAGACTAATGAGAGTTGCCTAATTAAAGGGTCTCAAAAAGGGCAGTACGACAAGCCCTTCAAGCCGACACTCCTCTAGCGGTAACCATCACCCTCTGTGGGGTTAAGATGCTACGGCGTCACTCACACACCCGCACACATCCACACACACGTGACTCGCTAGACTAATGAGAGTTGTCTAATTAAAGAGTCTCAAAAAGGGCAGTACGACAAGCCCTTCAAGCCGACAATCCTCTAGCGTTAACCTCACTCTCTGTGGGGTTAAGCGTTACGGCGTCACTCACCACACCCGCACACATCCACACACACCCCTGGCCACGTGCATAGCTAAATCAGTGGGATATCGCCGCAGGAGAACTATGTCGCCCTGGGCATCCCTAGCCTTTAGCAAGACCTCTGTGGGGTCATGCTTACAGCTGCCATTCTCGGCCATAGCATTAAGCTAATTCGGTCGGCGTCACAACCTTGGCCATGTGCACGGTCTGGCTCAGACTTGGGGACTGGCCGACGCACACAAGCACACCACCACACATCACTCTGGATATCTCAATCAACGTTGACACTTGTCTAACTGAATTGGACTCACCTGATTATGGTTGAATTAGGGCACGAGGTGCCCTCGCAGCCCTGCCGACCCATTCATCGCGGGCACAACAAAATTGGACTATCTCGTTGGGGTCGGGCAGGAGCAGAATAAGGCCTGTCCTGGGCATTCCTGCCCCCTTTATAACCTCGGTTTTCCCCTCCCCCATCACATTTTGAATTTGGTGCCAATGAAAAGACTGGACACTCCCTATGACCACGCCTACAACATGAACGCACACACACATGTACGCGTAACGGCGGCCTACCCACGCTCACAAGCAAGAACGCACACATGTACGCGAGGCGCCTAGCGGTACATAGGCCTATGCCCGCGCCTCCACCCCTCACCTCTCCCTCTCTACAGCTGTTCCCGCCTCCCCAATTTTTCCCGTGCTGGAAATATAGCTAACCCTATAGTATATAATCACAGTCACGGTCTGACCCGTGACAGTATGAAATATATCAGGGAAAGAGAGGGGTTGAAACACGGCGATTAACTAGAATATAGCCATTGAGACATTGAGAGGAACCCAGGACCCACGTACACATACATATGTCCAACTTGCTCAAAACCCATCACTTCGAGTCGCCATACTAAGGGTTCAGCTCTCTGCAATTCATGCAGGAACTGGACCCACTTCACCTGCACAACACTTGCCTCCAAGAAACACTACACAAACACCTGGACCTGTTCCTCATGCCCCTCCCTCTCCCAGTCAAATCCCTCACCTAAAACCCGTCCACCTCTCCTCCCCAACCCACCTAACCTTCCCATATCATCCACTCCCCCCCCCCAAAACCCGTCCACCTCTCCTCCCTAACCCACCTAACCTTCCCATACCATCCACATCCTCAACTCAACACCCACACCCCATCCTAATCCATTCCAACCCCCATCTCCTGCTCCCTAATCCCCCCCCCCA
>JAVRFV010002290.1:104747-127247 GCA_032716605.1 Paralithodes platypus
GAGGCCTGTAAGGAGGTGTTCAAAACTTCAGTCACGGTTCTTAGAACCGCCAGTCTCTCTCATTCGGTCTCGTCATATTGCAGTTTAATATGGAGAATGTAGCTTCAGTATCAGTATTTTCACACATGATTTACAATTGTGAATAACTGAACGTCTTATATGACAACGAGGAGCTGCTTAAAATGGCGAAAATAGGAAAATATCGAGACGTTTCTGATGGCCTTACAGTGATCTGTTAGTAACTTTGGTAAGTATTCGAATTACGTATTATTATGTGTCGTGAATATTATAGACAAAAGACCATGGAGGCGGGAACAAATATTAATAAGTTATATACAGTAGGCCTACTAGATAATTTGACGGGGAAACAAAAAGAAAAATAAGTTACCTGAGCTGAGGGTTTTTCAGATCCAGTGCTAGCAAATAAATTTTTAGACTTCTTTGACAATAAAATTAGGAATAGTCCTATTGTTGAAAACTTTAAAGCAAGCGGCGTGCATGGACCGTCTTCAGCCAGTCAAGTTCCAGAGAATAAGTTATCGTGTTTTCGGACAGTCGTCCGGAGTGTGGTAAAATCTATTGTTACACTTACACTTTGTTGTATTCCGTCCGTTAGTGACAGTTGAGCTGGGGCTCCACTGCGACCAGGCAGCTCCCTTTCTTCCACTCTCCATTCCAGAAGTCGGTTGGAGTTGGTGCTGGGGTATCCTGGTGGCCGGTCCGGTATTTTGGCCAGCCACATGTCCAAGTGTTTCTTGAAGGTGTCTGGAGACACCCCGGTCATGTTCCTGAGAGGGGCTGGTATACAGTTGAACAGTCTGGTTCCATTGTATGCAAAGCTGTGATGGATCAGGGATTTGATTTATTGTGTTGATCCCGGCGTAGTCCTCACATAGCACAGCCTCCCTCGGACCCTCGCCTTTGGTGTTGAGTCTCTTGGATGTTTGGATTTGGTACCTTTTTTTCCACTACCTTCCAGACGGTAGCCGGCTGATTCGGACCATGGCTGATTCGGCCCGGGCTCATTCGGACCACATTAATTCGTCCCAGGCTTACTCGGCCCAGGCTCATTCGGACCACAATATATTCGTCCTAGGCTTACTCGGCCCATGATTATTATCATATGAAATTATTATGATTATTCTGATTTAAGGTAGTTTTATTAATCTTGTTATTAGGTTTCGTATATAGTAGGAGTAGATATAAATAAACACTATTTTTGTGTATGATTTTGATTAATAATTGCTTATAGCCTAAATACACATAGTTGTCAATAAAACCTAACTGGAATGCTTATACTGTATACATAATATTATACTGTACACTATGATTGTGATTAATGCGTATAGCCTAGTTACCCTTTTTCGTAGTCTACTACAAAATTATGAAGTCACTGCATAATCCACTGGAAGCATATCTAGTATCGCCCTAAAAACAGTTTTGTAATCTTTACTTCCTTTCCCAGACATCACACAAAAACACAATGGGAGTTGTTTCATGTCATCCCCTGATTTGATAAAGAGTGTATAGACAAGAGTTGGTGAAAGGGAGACTTGATTACTTTAAAAGTCCCGTCAATAAACCAAGTCTTGGCTTTTCCTAATAATAACTACTGTCCCGTGGGGAAGGTGAAATGCCGTCTTGCACCACATAAAACTTCTTAAATAATTAATAAGTTGTACTGACAGTGACACTGTCATCAACCCTTTATATAGAAAACTAGATTGTTGTTGTTGTTTTTGGCGCACTCTCTCATCCAGGAGTTCGTTCTATGAACGATGGCTTGATGGATTGATATTTGAACCAGTCTGGTTCGTCAGTGTCAGAAATTCCTGTCCTCAACTGTACACCACATAGTCTTAATCGAAAATAAATCACCAATTCACAACTTGCGAGTTTTATTCTGTAAGGAAGTTGGAGCTGTAGACATCGATATTTAGCAGAATAACTCTCTATAATACGGTTTTAGTACATTAATACATAAAACCAAATTCAACATACTACCGGTATTAATCAACAATAAACCTACATAATTACTGTATTTGTGTTTAATATCGATGTTTACAGGCCGAACTTCCTTATAGCCTAAAACTCGCGAGTGGTCAAATTGAACTATTTAATGGTTGCGAGACAAGGACAATTAAAAGTTCCCGCCAATGCAATATTTTTTTTTTTTTTTATAGTGGTTGAATTGTCGCGTATTTTATAAGTTTATAGTTCAAAACATTACAATGGTCCGAATCAGCCAATGCTATGGGCCGAATCAGCCAATGCTATGGTCCGAATCAGCCTCTATATGGGCCGAATCAGCCATGGTCCGAATCAGCCGGCATTCCTTCCAGACGTAGATGATGATGTATCTCTCCCTAAGTCTTTGAAGTGAAGCGGCTCGCTTGGTGTAGTGACTAGCGTCTCGGACTTCCACCCAGAAGGCCCGGGTTCGTGCCCACGCTCGGCTCATTAAAGATTTTTCACAAGCACTGAGTCGTTACCATCCCTCATGAGCAAAGGGATGGGGTAGTAGTACAGGACCCCAATGGAAATACGCCTAATCGGCCTTATTGAGCTATCCTTAGCTAGCTTAGCATGCGCTAGCTTTAAGAACTATTATTATTATTATTATTACAGCTGCAGCTCCTTGAGTCTCTCCCAGTAGTTAAAGTGTTGAAACCCATGGATTTGACTGGTGAATGTCCTCTGGGTGGCTTCAATTTCTGTTATTTCTCCTACTTTTTGGGGAGACCAGAGCTGAGAGCAGTACTCCAGTCGTGGTAGGACCAGTGACTTCCACAGTGTTAACATACACCTCTCATTTCTTGTCTGGAAGGTTCTCAGGATCCAGCCTGCTATTTGTTTTGCTGTTGTTGTGGCTTTGGTAATATGCTGGGAAAAAGTGGCGTCCCTGCTCATATTTACTCCCAAGTCCTTCACTGTGTCCTTGGCGATAATTTCTTGCTGACCACTTTTGTAGTTGGTGGCGTTTTGTAGTGCTCTCTTGTTCCCGTACCTTAGAAGCTCGAACTTGTCTTCGTTTAGGGCCATGTTGTTTTCTTCTGCCCACTTCAGGATTTTGTCCAGGTCTTGTTGTAGTAGCTGTGCATCATGTTGTGGTGATTTTCTTCATGAGTCTGGTGTCGTCTGCAAACGATGAGGCTGTTGAGTGTTCCAGGACCCAGATTCACTAACGGTCGTACGATCCGAAAACTCCCTTACCGTTCCCTTACGTCTCAACGCTGGTATTCACGAAGCGTCGTAGCGGCCATCTTTGATCGTAGGAAGCCCTTAAAATCCCCTTTCGCAAAGGGTGGTCCAGACCACCCTTACATGAATTTGACCCGGATATAGGTACACAAATATCGATAACACAACCCGCGACCATAACAAATTCGTCTGCAGTATAGCTCTTTATGACACACTAAGTCATTATTGAGGCAATAATAGCGCAATATGATTGTTAACTTGTGTTTACAACACCATTAATGCATTTAATACAAAGTATGAATACATTTGTATCCTTAATGTGTTATGACAGGCCGAATTAAGCTATGAATAGCCTACATATGCCAGCCTAGACCTAGTCAAGGTTAATTGATGCACAAATGCATGTGCTGCGACAACACGTAGCCTACCATTAGTAGATTTTAATCCTCATTTATTGCGGAAATGTTTTATTCCAACTCCCCACCACCTCTGAGTTAGATTAGGGTAGCCTATTCCTCAACAAATTTGAAAGTATCACAGGAACAAAATGATGAAAAGAATTACCCTAGGCCTAGCCTAAAAAATGAATAAATAATAAACGCTGTGTGAATAATTTTGTTTAGCCTAGCCTAGGCTATAACCTAGGTTTATTTTGAAAAGTTAGGGCTATTTAGGCTAGACAAGTTAGGCCTATGTATGGTATTTTGGTTAGGCTAGCAATGCCTAGCTGGGTTTGATTAGGGTAGCCTATTTCCTCAACAAATTTGAAATTATCACAGGAAAAACATTATGAAAAGAATTACCCTAGGCATAGTCTAAACAACAAATAATAGGCTAGCCTATATGGTGTTGTGAATATTTTTGTTTAGCCTAGCCTAGGATATAACCTACGTTTATTTTGAAAAAGTTAGGGCTATTTAGGCTAGAAAAGTTAGGCCTACGTATGGTATTTTGGTTAGGCTAGCAATGCCTAGCTTGGTGTAGCCTAAGCATGGTAAAGTAGAAGCCTAGCAGGTTAAGATGGTGGTTGCAGGCGTACCGTCCTCATTGTTAACTAGCTGTTATTAGTCCCATGCTGGTAATATATTTGATGATGGCAATAAGTCATGGGAGGTGAGGGGGACAAAGCCCCCCTCAACCTATCATTATTTCCCATGGCCAACTGTTGGATAATAGATTGAAGAGGCCTATGCTAGGCCTATTTTGAAAAGGTAGATAGGCCTTGAGGTGTTGTGAATACAAAACAAAATACCCTAGGCCTATTTTGAAATATTAGGCCTAGGCTAAGTCTGGCATTTTGGCTTGGCTAGAACTGCCTGTGTAGGCATAGACATAGTAAAGTCTGGCATTTTGGTTTGGCTCGCCCTGTCTAGGTGTAGACATGGTAAAGTAGAACAATATACTGTGGTTAAGGTATAAATAATACACTCCCAACTAGCCTAACATATGATTATCAATGATCAATCCGTCGAAAATCCTTTAACTTGGGCCACTAACAGCCTTCCCGGGTATTCTGCAGAACAACTACTCCTCGATTACGGGATTCCTGTCTCGTGGATTTTTTTTTTTTCGCTCTTACCTTACTCAGGGGACCTTACTGATGTGCGGATAAGGGCTACTTTTCTTATTTTGTCAATTTGATTTTCACTCCCCTATAACATTAGGCCCTATCAGAGTTATTTTTGTACTGCCAGTCCAGGACACTATGTTTACATTCTAGCCTCCTTGGAGGCTCCTCCCTGATATTTAGTAGCCAATTAGAGTGGAGCTTCACCTACAAAAAGTCAGTACATTTTTATTGGTATTTTCCTGTTATCGACAGCCAAACCTGAAGATTGCAGAGTAAACACCATAGACTTTATCCCATCAATATTTTTATAGTTTTAATACACAATTAGCGGGGGAGTGGGGGCGGCAGCCCCCACCCATAATACTAGGATAGGTTAGGTAAGGTTGTTAGGTTAGGCTAATGTCTTTTTAAAGTTGACTAAATCGAGTAAACTCTTAGATTGTTTGGGTATCTGAATTTCAATTAACAATGCAAATGCTGATAAATAGTGCTTTCCTCACTTTCTAACAATATAATTCACACTTACTAACCATTAAAATACACAAATAAAATAAATAAAACCTAAAATAACAGGAGTAGTAGTTATGCAGAATTACCGTGGATCGAATTAGCCATGCTAAACAATGACAAGCTCATAAATTAAAGTATATTAGGTTCTTCTTGGCGCTTCGGTCATATGGGTGACATATTGTTTATTTACAAAAGCCAAGCGCCTGATTGGTCAAGAGAAGCCTCGGTGAAAATAACCGAAAGGGAGCCGTAAGGGAGCTCAACGATGCGTTCGTGAATACACCTTCCGCACTCCCTTAGGAACGATCGTAGGTTGCTGTACGACATCGCACGCTACGACCGTTAGTGAATCTGGGTCCAGGTCCCTGTTGATGTCAGCTGGCTGAAAGTTGTTGGATATTGGACTTTGGACATTGGACATTCGGATGTAAACAAAGCGACGAATCTCAAGCGATCTTGAACGAAGCAAGCTGGTTTGCTTAGATACGTTTAGTATGATCAATACGTATATTATTTATGTTGTATTTAATATTTATTGGCAAATCTATTATCACACAATTAAAATTCATATTATAAGTAATGTTAACCAGAAAATACATAATTTTATATACCGGTAGCCTATTGTTATGGAATAACAAGCCATAGTAAATACCGATGATCCCGAAATTCCTGAATATCCAATAGAATCCTGAAAACTGTTGGATATTGGACTTTGGACATTGGACATTCAAACATTACTGGATAGTGAATAACCTATTGAATATCCAATCAAACCCTGAAAACTGTTGGATATTGGACTTTGGACATTCAAACATTACTAGATATTGATTAGGCTAGCCTAGAGTTGAATATCCAATAAAACCCTGAAAACTGTTGGATATTGGACTTTGGACATTGGACTTTGGACATTCAAACATTACTAGATATTGATTAGCCTAGAGTTGAATAGGCCTATCCAATAAAAACCTGAAAACTGTTGGATATTGAACTTTGGACATTGGACTTTGGACATTCAAAAAAAAAAAAAAAAAATATTAAACTACTAGATATGGACTTTGGACATTGGACTTTGGACATTCAAACTGAAAAAAAAAATTCAAACTACTAGATATTGATTAGCCTAGAGTTGAATATCCAATAAAACACTGAAAGCTGTTGGATATTGGACTTTGGACTTTGGACATTCAAACTGAAAAAAACAAAAATATTAAACTACTAGATATGGACTTTGGACATTGGACTTTGGACATTCAAACTGAAAAAAAAAAATCAAACTACTAGATATTGATTAGCCTAGAGTTGAATATCCAATAAAAAACTGAAAACTGTTGGATATTGGACTTTGGACATTCAAACATTACTGGATATTGATTAGCCTAGAGTTGAATATCCAATAAAAAACTGAAAACTGTTGGATATTGGACTTTGGACATTGGACTTTGGACATTCAAACTGAAAAAAAAAAAAAAAAAAAAAAAAATACTAGATATGGACTTTGGACATTGGACTTTGGACATTCAAACTGGAAAAACAAAATGTTAAACTACTAGATATGGACTTTCGACATTGGACTTTGGACATTCATACTGAAAAAAAAAAATCAAACTACTAGATATTGATTAGCCTAGAGTTGAATATCCAATAAAAAACTGAAAGCTGTTGGATATTGGACTTTGGACATTGGACTTTGGACATTCATACTGAAAAAAAAAAATCAAACTACTAGATATTGATTAGCCTAGAGTTGAATATCCAATAAAAAACTGAAAACTGTTGGATATTGGACTTTGGACATTCAAACATTACTGGATATTGATTAGCCTAGAGTTGAATATCCAATAAAAAAATGAAAACTGTTGGATATTGGACTTTGGACATTGGACTTTGGACATTCAAACTGAAAAAAAAAAAAAAAAAAAAAAAATACTAGATATGGACTTTGGACATTGGACTTTGGACATTCAACCTGGGAAAAAAAATATTAAACTACTAGATATGGACTTTGGACTTTGGACATTCATACTGAAAAAAAAAATCAAACTACTAGATATTGATTAGCCTAGAGTTGAATATCCAATAAAAAACTGAAAGCTGTTGGATATTGGACTTTGGACATTGGAATTTGGACATTCAAACTGAAAAAAAAAAAATTAAACTACTAGATATGGACTTTGGACATTGGACTTTGGACATTCAAACTGAAAAAAAAAAAATATTAAACTACTAGATATGGACTTTGGACATTGGACTTTGGACATTCAAACTGAAAAAAAAAAATCAAACTACTAGATATTGATTAGCCTAGAGTTGAATATCCAATAAAAAACTGAAAACTGTTGGATATTGGACTTTGGACATTGGACTTTGGACATTCAAACTGAAAAAAAAAATAAAAAAAAAAATAAACTACTAGATAGCCTATGGACTTTGGACATTGGACTTTGGACATTCAAACTGAAAAAAAATATATATTAAACTACTAGATATGGACTTTGGACATTGGACTTTGAACATTCAAACTGAAAACAAAAATCAAACTACTAGATATTGATTAGCCTAGAGTTGAATATCCAATAAAAACCTGAAAACTGTTGGATATTGGACTTTGGACATTGGACTTTGGACATTCAAACTGAAGAAAAAAAAAATCAAACTACTAGATATTGATTAGCCTAGAGTTGAATATCCAATAAAAAAATGAAAGCTGTTGGATATTGGACTTTGGACATTGGACTTTGGACATTCAAACTGAAAAAAAAAAATAAAAAAAAAATGAACTAATAGATATGGACTTTGGACATTGGACTTTGGACATTCAAACTGAAAAAAAAAAAAAAAAAATTCAAACTACTAGATATTGATTAGCCTAGAGTTGAATATCCAATAAAACCCTGAAAACTGTTGGACTTTGGACATTGGACTTTGGACATTCAAACTGGGAAAAAAAAAAAAAAAAAAAAAATACTAGATATGGACTTTGGACTTTGGACATTCAAACTGAAAAAAAAAAAAAATTCAAACTACTAGATATTGATTAGCCTAGAGTTGAATATCCAATAAAAAACTGAAAACTGTTGGATATTGGACTTTGGACATTGGACTTTGGACATTCAAACATTACTGGATATAAATTAGCCTAGAGTTGAATATCCCATAAAACACTGAAAACTGTTGGATATTGGACTTTGGACATTGGACTTTGGACATTCAAACTGAAAAAAAAATAACTTTTCAAACTACTAGATATTGATTAGCCTAGAGTTGAATATCCAATAAAAAACTTAAAACTGTTGGATATTGGACTTTGGACATTGGACTTTGGACATTCAAACATTACTGGATATAAATTAGCCTAGAGTTGAATATCCCATAAAACACTGAAAACTGTTGGATATTGGACTTTGGACATTGGGCTTTGGACATTCAAACATTACTGGATATTGAGTAGCCTAGAGTTGAATATCCAATAAAATTTTAAACTCTGTTGGATATTGGACTTTGGACATTCAAACATTACTGGATACGGTATTGAGTAGCCTAGAGTTGAATATCCAACAAAATCCTGAAAACTGTTGGTATGGTGGTGAGCTAGGCTATAGTGATTGAATGGGGCTGGAAAATGTGCAAGCTAGCATGGGAGAAGGGGAGTGCACCTGATGACTGGAAGACAGGCATAATAGTCCCCCTATATAAGGGTAAAGGGGAAAGAGGAGTGTGTGGTAACCACCAAGGAATATGACTTTTAAGCGTAATAGGGAAGGTGTACAGTAGGTAATGATTGAGAGGTTGAGAGCGAGAACGAAGAAATGGATAGGTGATGAGCAGGGCAGTTTTAGGAAGGGAAGAGGATATGTAGATCAGATATTTACCCTGAAATGTGTTGTGGAGACATATCTGGAAAAGCAACAAAAGCTGTAGGCTACTGTATGTTCCCTTTATGGACTTCGAGAAGGCCTATGACAGAGTGGATAGAGAAGGTACTGTATATGGAAGATACTTTGAATAAACGGAGTAGATGGAAAGTTACTGAAAGCAGTGAAGAGCATGTATGAGGGTGTAAAGGCAGCAGTACATGTGGAAAATGAGCAGAGCGAGTTCTTTGATCTGAATGTTGGGTTGAAACATGGTTGTGTGATGTCCCCTTGATTGTTTACTGTATATGTTGATGAGTCATGAAAGAAATACAGGTCTCCTTCACTATCTGATGCCCCATTCTACGAGAATATTATAGGTTTTTAGGTGTTACGGTTTGGGTTTTGGCTGGTCCAAGAATGCATCCCCATTGACCCCATTAAATTTATGGTTTGCTATATGAATTTTCTATTGTAAGATCGGGTTTTCATGAACGTAACCCAATCGTAAATCGAGGGAGACCTGTACAAGGAAGAGCAGTGGATGTTGGTATATCGCTGATAAGGGAGGGAAACAAATCTAAGCTACCTGTACTGCTGTTTGTTGATGATACAGTTCTGATGAGCGGTAATGAATGGGAGTTACAGGGTCTGGTAAATATGTTTGGAACTGTGTGCAAAAAACGAAATGTGAAGGTAAATGCGGGGAAGAGCAAGGTTATGGTCTTCGAAAGGGGTGAAGCCACAGAGTGTGAGGTGAAGTTGAATGGTCAGGCTATGGAGATTGTCAGCTCATTTCAGTATCTGGGCAATGTGCTGAGTAAAGATGGGAGTATGGATGAAAAAGTGCGGGAAAGGGTGCAATAGGGGAAGAGGGTTGTAGGAACGCTGAAAGCAATAACAACAAATAGGGTGGTCAGTATGGAAGTGAAGAAGTCCTTGCATGACAGTGTGGTAATCCTGACACTGACTTACGGAAGCGAAGCATGGTCGTGGGTGGAGAAACTCAGACCAAGAGTGAGAGGGGTGGAAATGAGTTACTTGAGAAGTGCGTGCGGAGTTACATGGAGGGATAGACTGATGAATGAGGAAGTAAGGTGTGGTGTGGAGGTAGATGAGCTGGAAAGTGTAAAAAATAACACTTTAAGATGGTTCGGCCATATGAAGCGTATGGGAAGCGAGAGAATGACTAGGAGGGTGTACAAGATCAAGGTGGAAGGACAGAGTGGGAGACGTAAACTGAAAGAGAGGTGGAAGGATGGAGTGAAGAAGTATATGGATGAAGGCAGTGCTGGTTGGAAGGAGTGGCGTCGACTGATTGGGCACAGAGGTGCATGGGGACGTTTCTTTCGTGGCCACTCCGGGGATCACGGCGTCAGGCAATAGATAGATAGATAGGTAATTGTTCAGGTTTTGTATCTGCCGTTATAATATTCTGTTGTCAATTTGTGTATTTAGCACTTGTAATTGCTCTTCTGTGTCCAATGTGTGAGGTGTTTATTGTGTCCTGTTATCTGATGAGTGTTATGTATTATGATTGTTATTGCTTTGCGCATCACGCATGTCACACAGCAATTATCTGCAATATTTATGGGTATTACTTGAGATAAATTTCTTTTACTTTGTGTTCATTCATAATGTTCTTGAAGTGTTGCGAGTGGGACGGTGAAGGGAAATTCACTCTAAAAAATGTTGGGTCCTGGCGCAGATTCTAACCCGTGTCATAGGGATTCCAATACATTCTGCATTAACCATTCAGCCAACCAGGCTGTAAAAAAAGCAGTAACCTTCATTTCCCTTTGGAGTGACTAGGTTATGGTCCCAGACGAGACTCGCTGTACAATAGTGTTGAGTTTCTTGAACTTTCCAACGCAATTTTTTTTTTTTTTACAATGTTCTGACAGCAACGCTGATGGGTTCAGATGGTGTGGGTATTTTTGGAGGTACAGTACTTACACTTACATCACATCAGGGCACAATGTCAGGTTATTACAATTCTTGGTGCAATTTTATTGTAGTTGGCCTACAGGTAGGCCTACTGCACTTTATGATACGGTAATGTACACTACTTTCAATATAATACTCTATTTTAAATTCAGTTTAATACTCTTGTGACTAAGTTTTCCTGTATCCATCACATCCACCTTTCTTCTCTCCTTTTCCTTCAGAGCCCATGTCTCAGCCCCATACATCACTGTTGGCACAACAATTCCTTGATAGCCTACATTGCACTTTATACTTCCATTCCGAGATTTCTCATCTTCCACATACAGTACTTCCCATTGCTCCAAAAACCTTCCTTCCTTCACACACTCTGTTTTACCTCCATTTCCACACCTCGACTCCTGCTTATTGTTCCTCCTAGATATTTAAGACACTACTTGTTCCAATATTTCCCCTTCTAGATTCACCCTACGATCACCCCTATTACACACAATTACTTTACTTTTATTGACGTTCACCTTCAGTTTCCTCCTCCCACAAACCACACCAAACTCTTTGACTACCCGCTGCAGTTTCTCCTCAGAATCCACCACCAACACTGTGTCATCAGGGAACAGCAACTGATTCAACTTCCAATCTCTACCATTCTTTCCTACTAAACCCAATCCTCTTCCCATAGTTCTAACTTTCACCTCCCTCACCACACCATCCATAAACATATTAAACAGCCATGGTGACATTACACAACCCTGTCGCAAACCCTCATTTACCGCAAACCATTCACTCAACTCACCATTTCCTACTATAAAACACGCTCTGCTCCCTATATAAAAAGTCTTTAACTGCTTTTAACAAATTTCCTGAAAGGAAAGGAATGAAGGAATGAAGAGCCAGCAAACATAGCTGGATATGGTATGGGAGGGAGAAGAAGAGAAGTAGTGGAGGAGGAGCTGGGGATCAGGAGGTCAGAAGTGTGGGAAGCCATGAAAAGAGTGAAGTTGGGGAAAGCACCAGGAACAGATGGAGTGTGTGGGGAAATGTTGAGGTATGGTGGTGAGATAGTGATAGAATGGGTATGGAAAATGTGCAAACTAGCATGGGAGAAGGGGAGTGCACCCGATGACTGGAAGACTGGCATAATAGTCCCCCTATATAAGGGCAAAGGGGAAGAGGAGTGTGTGGTAACCACCGAGGAATATGTCTTCTAAGCGTAGTAGGGAAGGTATACAGTAGGGTAGTGATTGAGAGAGTGAGAGTGAGAACGGAGAAATGGATAGGCGACGAGCAGGGAGGTTTTAGGAAGGGAAGAGGATGTGTAGATCAGATTTTTACCCTGAATTGTGTTGTGGAGAAGTATCTGGAGAAGAAACAAAAGGTGTATGTTGCCTTTATGGACTTGGAGAAGGCCTATGACAGAGTGGATAGAGAAGGTTTGTGGAAAGTACTTAGAATATACGGAGTAGAGGGCAAGTTGCTGAAAGCAGTGAAGAGCATGTATGAGGGTGCAAAAGCGGCAGTACGTGTGGAGAGTGAGCAGAGCGAGTTCTTTGACCTGAATGTTGGTTTGAAACAGGGGTGTGTGATGTCCCCGTGGTTGTTTACTGTATATATGGATGGAGTTATGAAAGAAATACTATCAAGAGCAGTGGATGTTGGTGTATCGCTGAAAAGGGAGGGAATTGAGTGAAGCTACCTATACTGCTGTTTGCGGATGATACAGTTCTGATGAGTGATAATGAATGGGAGTTGCAGGGTCTGGTAAATGAGTTTGGAACAGTGTGCGAAAAACGGAATTTGAAGGTAAATACGGGGAAGAGCAAGGTTATGGTCTTCGAAAGGGGTGAAGTCACAGAGTGTGAGGTGAAGCTGAACGGTCAGGCTATGGAGATCGTCAACTCTTTTAAGTATCTGGGCAGTGTGTTGAGTAAAGATGGTACTATGGATGAAGAGGTGCGGGAGAGGGTACAACAGGGGAAGAGGGTTGTAGGAACGCTAAAAGCAGTAACAAGAAATAGGGTGGTCAGTATGGAAGTGAAGAAGTCCTTGCATGACAGTGTGGTAATCCCGACACTGACTTACGGAAGCGAAGCATGGACGTTGGTTGAGAGACTCAGACCAAGAGTGAGAGCAGTGGAAATTAATTACTTAAGGAGTGCGTGCGGAGTTACATGGAGGGATAGACAGACTAATGAGGAAGTAAGAAGGAGGTGTGGTGTGGAGGTAGATGTGCTGGAAAGTGTGAAAAGGAACAACTTGAGATGGTTCGGCCATATGGAACGTATGGAAAGCGAGAGAATGACTAAGAGGGTGTACGAGAGCGAGGTGGAGGGACAGAGGGGGAGAGGTAGACCGAATATGAGGTGGAAGGATGGAGTGAGGAACTACATGAACGAAGGCGGTGCTGGTTGGGAGGAGGGGCATCGACTGACTGGGGACAGAGGTGCATGGGGGCGGTTCGTTCGTGGCCACCCCTTCGGGGATCACGGCGTCAGGCAATAGATAGATAGATAGAACAAATTTCCTCCAATTTCATAAATCCTTAATGATAAACAGTATATCCAGCAAACATAGAGGGTTGACAGATACGCTGGTGCAGAGATAAAACAGTTTATTGAACCCGCTCCCAAACACCGGTCCCAACCCGGTTCCCCCTTCCTCAGAGTAAACAAAAAATGGCGCTGCGATAAGCGTGCCCAATATGATAATAGTGTACAGTAATATATTAACTGTTGGCTATATTTAACACATTCCCTATTATTTAAAAAAATCAAAAAATAAATCACATATCCTACTCAAAGAATGAGAATAACTGAAGATTATCGATACAGTACAAAGGTGTTTTCTTCAAACTCTGGTGAAAGAAAATATAAAGTATGATACAAAATACAGTACCGGTATTGTACCCAAATTGTTACCATAAGGTTCTGCGAAATACTCTTATTTCACTTAAACTATACTATTACAAAAAAAAGAATATATACTGTAGATCAAACATTTACAAATGGTAGCCTATATAGTATATAATGTAAAGAAAAAGAAAATACTAAAAAATATAGAAAAGCAAAAAATTACACATATACAGTATATGCTGTACATACATATATATATTTCAGAATTACATATTTGTACACAACAAACCCCTTAATACAGCATGAATTAAAGGGTTTACATTGGCTCCTCTCTTTGTTAAGCCATCTGAAATCTGAAAACTAGATTCTACCCAATTCATACACATTTCTTCCTTATGAATCATTTGTGTTATCATGGCTAAGTTTATTCTCAGCCTCTTCTCTGCGACATTCTTTGTTGAGTGTACATTTTCATAGAGGGATTTGTTGTCAACATTACAAATTATTGGAAACTTATTTACAAAACTTCCATTATACAAAATTTCAGAGAGTATTTGACAGAGATAGTAACTTGCATCAACAGCTTCACTAGCTGCGAGAGTCTCGGCTGCCAAAGTACTTTTAATCACTCTTTTAATCTATTTGGACTCCCATGATAAGACACAGGTTTTCCCATTTTCTCCCACAAGAAATAGTACATGACCCCCTGCACTGGATGACCCATCAGGTGAATTTGCATGTGAAGCATCACTATATGTCACAAGTTTACATTTTTTAAAGTCCCATAAAACAGGAAACGGCAAGTTACAATCTTCATTATTCAGCTTCCTTACACATTTATTGGCTTTCATTACATCTTCAATCTTGGGATGCTTCATATTGCAAGTGGGCTATAGGACATCATAATTAATATCAGGTCTGGTGTGATTACTCATCCAACCTAGTATCCCTATCTGACTTCTCAGTTCTTCAGTTTGAGTTTCATTCAAATTGTCATCTTTATTACCACTCTTTACTGTGATGGGCTTTACTTAATTTAGATAAGCATTTTGGTCAAGAGAAATGCCCTCTTCACCTTGCCTTAGGTCTAGTCCAATATACCTGAAGGCTTCCGCTGACTGTTGCCCTATCTTGAACTTATCTTTAATTCTACTGATGACAACCTTCTCAAACAACTGTTTTCCTCCCCAGATAAAATCATCCACATGCATAAGTAGAACACCTGATAATTTGTTGTTATTATACCAGTAAAAACCAGCAGGGTCCGCCTTGACTTGAGTACAACCCAGAGTGTGAAGCAACTTTCTTACAGTAAGATACCACTCTCTCGAGGCATCATTCAGACCGTAAACACATTTCTTTAATTTCCACAAAATTTGCTTCTTTGGGTGGTTTTCAGTAAACCTCTCGGTGGAAATCTTCACTCTGCAAGAAAACTGCCTTCACATCATTGGAATTACACTGCCACTGATTAGTTGCCATGACTGCTAAAAAATATCCTCAGGACCTCTTTACTTACTGTGAGAGAATCAGTTCTAGTGCATTCAGACTCTTCAAACCCTCTATCCAGTCTTTACCACATACAGTTGAAGTACATGCAGAGTCAAGTACTGCACTGTTGAAAGATTCAATTACAAATGCTCTCATTTGATCATCTTTCATACCATCACCAACCATTAGCACAATATCTTCCACATCCTCTCTGCACTTAATCTGTCACATTTATTTGTCTTGATTGTTCTTGTCTATCTTGATTAAATTTTCTTCTATGAGGACAGTTAGAGCCATAGTGCATGGTTGACTCACAAATCCTACATCTCGTGGGATTAGCATCTCTATCTAAAGGGTTACCTTTCCTAGGTCCCACAGCTGCAACATTATCCTGTCTCCAACCTGATGACTCAGACTTACTGTATACAGATTACCAGTACCCTGCTATGAAAAATTTAAATTTTTCCTAGGTCTCCAGGAAGCATGCGAATTACTCACAGCATTAACATCCTCCACCACATCTACTTTTTCAGGCTTAATGCTAATCTTTGTTACATTGGTTACATTGGTACACAGGGCGGGTGCCCAACCCCGAAAGGGGTTGAAATAGGGGAGCTATCCCCCCGCCAAAGGCGGCTTTCTAGGGCCTTTCCTAGCTGATACTGAGAGGATTGGGTTCTAGTCATGTGGTGATGGGCTGGTCTATCAGAGTGAGAACTGAGCGATCTCTGCCATACCCATAGCTTACTCTGACTGTTCCTTTACTTATATATTTTCTAGATCTCAAGTGATGGCGTCTCTTCCGTGGATTGACCTCCCAATCTACCAAGATTGGAAGCCAAAGCGTCACATTTTTCCTTTGCCCCTCAACTTTCTCTTCATAATTGCTGAGGGACACAGGGCCCTGGGTGGGGCTTTGGTTTCCCGGGCGTTTCCGCACCCTTCTCAGCTCCCCGCCATGGAGTGGCTTCGGTTACCCAGGCTTTATTGTGGTCGGCAGGGAGGGTTCTGTGGAGGCGCTCGGTTATGGCCTTGGCCTTGCTCGGGGCCTTGGGGCTGTTCGGCCAGGCAGCTTGGGGAACAACAACAACAACAACAAAACAACAGGGAAGGGGAAAACAAAAAGCCTAATAAAGTCAATAACAAAAATATAAATACAAATAATAAAATAATAGGCTATATAAAATAAATTATATATATATATATATATATATATATATATATATATATATATATATATATATATATATTTTCAACTCTAGGCTACTCAATATCCAGTTATGTTAGAATGTCCAAGGTTCAATGTCCAAAGTCCAATATCCAACAGTTTTCATTTTTTTATTGAATATTCAACTCTAGGCTAATCAATATCTAGTAATGTTTGAATGTCCAAAGTCCAATGTCCAAAGTCCAATATCCAACAGTTTTCAGTTTTTTATTGGATATTCAACTCTTAGGCTAATCAAAATCTAGTAATGTTTGAATGTCCAAAGTCCAATGTCCAAAGTCCAATATCCAACAGTTTTCAGGGTTTTATTGGATATTCAACTCTAGGCTAATCAATATCTAGTAATGTTTGAATGTCCAAAGTCCAATATCCAACAGTTTTCAGTGTGTTATTGGATATTCAACTCTAGGCTAATCAATATCTAGTAATGTTTGAATGTCCAAAGTCCAATGTCCAAAGTCTAATATCCAAAACTTTTCATTTATTTATTGGATATTCAACTCTAGGCTAATCAATATCTAGTAGTTTTAAAAACATTTTTTTTTCAGTTTGAATGTCCAAAGTCCAATGTCCAAAGTCCATATCTAGTAGTTTAATATTTTTTGTTTTCAGTTTGAATGTCCAAAGTCCAATGTCCAAAGTCCAATATCCAACAGCTTTCAGTTTTTTATTGGATATTCAACTCTAGGCTAATCAATATCTAGTAGTTTGATTTTGTTTTTTGTTTTTGTTTTCAGTTTGAATGTCCAAAGTCCAATGTCCAAAGTCCAATATCCAACAGCTTTCAGTTTTTATTGGATATTCACCTCTAGGCTAATCAATATCTAGTAATGTTTGAATGTCCAAATTCCAATGACCAAAGTCCAATATCCAAAACTTTTCATTTACTTATTGGATATTCAACTCTAGGCTAATCAATATCTAGTAGTTTTAAAAACATTTTTTTTTTCAGTTTGAATGTCCAAAGTCCAATGTCCAAAGTCCATATCTAGTAGTTTATTTTTATTTTTTTTTTCAGTTTGAATGTCCAAAGTCCAATGTCCAAAGTCCAATATCCAACAGTTTTAAGTTTTTTATTGGATATTCAACTCTAGGCTAATCAATATCCAGTAATGTTTGAATGTCCAAAGTCCAATGTCCAAAGTCCAATATCCAACAGTTTTCAGTTTTTTATTGGATATTCAACTCTAGGCTAATCAATATCTAGTAGTTTGATTTTTTTTTCTCAGTTTGAATGTCCAAAGTCCAATGTCCAAAGTCCATATCTAGTAGTTTAATTTTGTTTTTTTCAGTTTGAATGTCCAAAGTCCAATGTCCAAAGTCCATATCTAGTAGTTTAATATATTTTTGTTTTTCAGTTTGAATGTCCAAAGTCCAATGTCCAAAGTCCAATATCCAACAGCTTTCAGTTTGTTATTGGATATTCAACTCTAGGCTAATCAATATCTAGTAGTTTGATTTTTTTTTTTTTTTCAGTTTGAATGTCCAACAGTTTTCATTTTTTTATTGGATATTCAACTCTAGGCTAATCAATATCTAGTAGTTTGATTTTTTTTTTCAGTTTAAATGTCCAAAGTCCAATGTCCAAAGTCCATATCTAGTAGTTTAATATATATATTTTTTCTCAGTTTGAATGTCCAAAGTCCAATGTCAGAAGTCCAATATCCAACAGCTTTCAGTTTTGTATTGGATATTCAACTCTAGGCTAATCAATATCTAGTAGTTTGAATTTTTTTATTTTTTGTTCAGTTTGAATGTCCAAAGTCCAATGTCCAAAGTCCATATCTAGTAGTTTAATATTTGTTTTTTTTCAGTTTGAATGTCCAAAGTCCAATGTCCAAAGTCCAATATCCAACAGTTTTCAGGTTTTTATTGGATATTCAACTCTAGGCTAATCAATATCTAGTAATGTTTGAATGTCCAAAGTCCAATGTCCAAAGTCCAATATCCAACAGCTTTCAGTTTTTTATTGGATATTCAACTCTAGGCTAATCAATATCTAGTAGTTTGATTTTTTTTCTTTTTCAGTTTGAATGTCCAAAGTCCAATGTCCAAAGTCCATATCTAGTAGTTTAATTTTTTTTTTTTCAGTTTGAATGTCCAAAGTCCAATGTCCAAAGTGCAATATCCAACAGCTTTCAGTTTTTTATTGGATATTCAACTCTAGGCTAATCAATATCTAGTAGTTTGAATTTTTTTATTTTTGTTTTCAGTTTGAATGTCCAAAGTCCAATGTCCAAAGTCCATATCTAGTAGTTTAATATTGTTTTTTTCAGTTTGAATGTCCAAAGTCCAATGTCCAAAGTCCAATATCCAACAGTTTTCAGGTTTTTATTGGATATTCAACTCTAGGCTAATCAATATCTAGTAATGTTTGAATGTCCAAAGTCCAATGTCCAAAGTCCAATATCCAACAGCTTTCAGTTTTTTATTGGATATTCAATTCTAGGCTAATCAATATCTAGTAGATTGATTTTTTTTTTTTTTTCAGTTTGAATGTCCAAAGTCCAATGTCCAAAGTCCATATCTAGTAGTTTAATATATTTTTTTTTTTCAGTTTGAATGTCCAAAGTCCAATGTCCAAAGTCCAATATCCAACAGCTTTCAGTTTTTTATTGGATATTCAACTCTAGGCTAATCAATATCTAGTAGTTTGATTATTTTTTTTTTTTCAGTTTGAATGTCCAAAGTCCAATGTCCAAAGTCCATATCTAGTAGTTTAATATTTTTTTTTTTCAGTTTGAATGTCCAAAGTCCTATGTCCAAAGTCCAATATCCAACAGCTTTCAGTTTTTTATTGGATATTCAACTCTAGGCTAATCAGTATCTAGTAGTTTGATTTTTTTTTTCAGTTTGAATGTCCAAAGTCCAATGTCCAAAGTCCAATATCCAACAGCTTTCAGTTTTTTATTGGATATTCAACTCTAGGCTAATCAATATCTAGTAGTTTTAAAAACATTTTTTTTTCAGTTTGAATGTCCAAAGTCCAATGTCCAAAGTCCATATCTAGTAGTTTAATATTTTTTTTTTTCAGTTTGAATGTCCAAAGTCCAATGTCCAAAGTCCAATATCCAACAGTTTTAAGTTTTTTATTGGATATTCAACTCTAGGCTAATCAATATCCAGTAATGTTTGAATGTCCAAAGTCCAATGTCCAAAGTCCAATATCCAACAGTTTTCATTTTTTTATTGGATATTCAACTCTAGGCTAATCAATATCTAGTAGTTTGAATTTTGTTTTTTCAGTTTGAATGTCCAAAGTCCAATGTCCAAAGTCCATATCTAGTAGTTTAATATTTTTTTTTCTCAGTTTGAATGTCCAAAGTCCAATGTCCAAAGTGCAATATCCAACAGCTTTCAGTTTTTTATTGGATATTCAACTCTAGGCTAATCAATATCTAGTAGTTTGAATTTTTTTATTTTTTTTTCAGTTTGAATGTCCAAAGTCCAATGTCCAAAGTCCATATCTAGTAGTTTAATATTGTTTTTTTCAGTTTGAATGTCCAAAGTCCAATGTCCAAAGTCCAATATCCAACAGTTTTCAGGTTTTTATTGGATATTCAACTCTAGGCTAATCAATATCTAGTAATGTTTGAATGTCCAAAGTCCAATGTCCAAAGTCCAATATCCAACAGCTTTCAGTTTTTTATTGGATATTCAACTCTAGGCTAATCAATATCTAGTAGATTGATTTTTTTTTTTTTTTCAGTTTGAATGTCCAAAGTCCATATCTAGTAGTTTAATATATTTTTTTTTTTTCAGTTTGAATGTCCAAAGTCCAATGTCCAAAGTCCAATATCCAACAGCTTTCAGTTTTTTATTGGATATTCAACTCTAGGCTAATCAATATCTAGTAGTTTGATTTTTTTTTTTTTTTCAGTTTGAATGTCCAAAGTCCAATGTCCAAAGTCCATATCTAGTAGTTTAATATATTTTTTTTTTCAGTTTGAATGTCCAAAGTCCAATGTCCAAAGTCCAATATCCAACAGCTTTCAGTTTTTTATTGGATATTCAACTCTAGGCTAATCAATATCTAGTAGTTTGATTTTTTTTTTCAGTTTGAATGTCCAAAGTCCAATGTCCAAAGTCCATATCTAGTAGTTTAATATTTTTTTTTTTTTCAGTTTGAATGTCCAAAGTCCAATGTCCAAAGTCCAATATCCAACAGCTTTCAGTTTTTTATTGGATATTCAACTCTAGGCTAATCAATATCTAGTAGTTTGATTTTTTTTTTCAGTTTGAATGTCCAAAGTCCAATGTCCAAAGTCCATATCTAGTAGTTTAATATTTTTTTTTTTTCAGTTTGAATGTCCAAAGTCCAATGTCCAAAGTCCAATATCCAACAGCTTTCAGTTTTTTATTGGATATTCAACTCTAGGCTAATCAATATCTAGTAGTTTGATTTTTTTTTTTTTCAGTTTGAATGTCCAAAGTCCAATGTCCAAAGTCCATATCTAGTAGTTTAATATTTTTTTTCTTCAGGTTGAATGTCCAAAGTCCAATGTCCAAAGTCCAATATCCAACAGCTTTCAGTTTTTTATTGGATATTCAACTCTAGGCTAATCAATATCTAGTAGTTTGATTTTTTGTTTTTTTTCAGTTTGAATGTCCAAAGTCCATATCTAGTAGTTTAATATATTTTTTTCTTTTTCAGTTTGAATGTCCAAAGTCCAATATCCAACAGCTTTCAGTTTTTTATTGGATATTCAACTCTAGGCTAATCAATATCTAGTAGTTTGATTTGTTTTTTTCAGTTTGAATGCCCAAAGTCCAATGTCCAAAGTCCAATATCCAACAGTTTTCAGGTTTTTATTGGATATTCAACTCTAGGCTAATCAATATCTAGTAATGTTTGAATGTCCAAAGTCCAATGTCCAAAGTCCAATATCCAACAGTTTTCAGGTTTTTATTGGATATTCAACTCTAGGCTAATCAATATCTAGTAATGTTTGAATGTCCAAAGTCCAATGTCCAAAGTCCAATATCCAACAGTTTTCAGGTTTTTATTGGATATTCAACTCTAGGCTAGCCTAATCAATATCTAGTAATGTTTGAATGTCCAAAGTCCAATATCCAACAGTTTTCAGGGTTTGATTGGATATTCAATAGGTATTCACTATCCAGTAATGTTTGAATGTCCAATGTCCAATGTCCAAAGTCCAATATCCAACAGTTTTCAGGATTCTATTGGATATTCAGGAATTTCGGGATCATCGGTATTTACTATGGCTTGTTATTCCATAACAATAGGCTACCGGTATATAAAATTATGTATTTTCTGGTTAACATTACTTATAATATGAATTTTAATTGTGTGATAATAGATTTGCCAATAAATATTAAATACAACATAAATAATATACGTATTGATCATACTAAACGTATCTAAGCAAACCAGCTTGCTTCGTTCAAGATCGCTTGAGATTCGTCGCTTTGTTTACATCCGAATGTCCAATGTCCAAAGTCCAATATCCAACAACTTTCAGCCAGCTGTTGAAGTCTCCTATCATGATGAGCAGGGTGCCAAAACAGAAATTATCCAGTTCTGGATAATTTTTGTAAGCTTACAAGGATCAACTTTGCGCGGCGTCTGCCGTACGGTCTGCGGGGGGCGCAGGAGAAATTTTGAGATATGAAGGTAAATATACGCACAATACATGCTCAATATTTATTAACTCCCTCCGACATATTATGTTCCAATAAGTCCAAGGAGGCGCTTGACAAGTATTTTGGGTCTTGAATTTGGCTCATGAGTGTTGTCGAAGCCTTACATTTTTCGCGATTTCCATCCACCAGAATGCTGTTTATTGTGATGTATCATATATCAATTGAAAGAGGAATATTTATAGTACATGA